>JAJOOR010023633.1:0-36429 GCA_036250505.1 Solanum acaule
CATTAATTATCTCTATGACTTGGGGGGGGGGGGGGGGTTGGATTGACTTTTTTAAGTGACTTATAAGTTAAAAGTAAAAAAAATCATAAGTTGGTAACCCTCGATTTTTGGCTTTTGACTTTTCTTTTTGTACTTTTCAGCTTAAAAAAGTATTTAAAAGCATTTTTTTGTGTTATTGAGTCACACTTCCAAAACTTAAAAAGGTGCTTAAAAGACAAAAGCCACTAAGAGATTATTTGACATTGCTGCTAAAAATTGCTTATTTCTAAAAGTGTTTTTTCAAAATAACTTTTAAGGAAATTGCTTTTAAAAAAAACAATTTGTGTTTGACAAATTTATTTGAAAAGTGTTTTTGATAAACAAATTGTGTTTGACTAATTATTTTTTTTTGAAAATAGTGCTTTTGAGAGTCAAATTACGAAAAAGGACAAGTATCAATATGCTTTTAGTATTAAAATTATTTTATAGAGAAAAAAACTATTTTAAATATCTTACAAAAAAAAATTAATTAAAATTTTATTTTAATTAAATTAAAATGTAACTATTCAAATTTTTAGTCAGTATTATACATAGATTAATAAATTAAATATTAATATAATATTAACATGATGATTTCAATATATTTAAAAATATCAATCAAAATAAATTTAAAAACCATTCGACAAATTGAATCACTACATACGGAAATTTCACCACATAAATAAATAAAGTCCTTCATACATCGCAAAAAATTTCAATGATTTCATCTCTAATTTTATCAAATTTTCTATAATCCTCTGAAGTTAAAAAATTTCAAATTAAAAATTTCATCCCTAATTTCAAATCTATCAAAATTGTTACTTTGTTAGTTTTTTGGAGGGCTGAAATCTTTAATTGTTACTTTTTTTTTAATTCTACTAAAATATTGATGTTATCTTTATTTCTAATTCTATAAAATAATACGTAAAATAATAAATAAAATTCTCTCAAACTTGAAACATCTCAACCATGCAGGAGGTCAACATGCCTGCCTTACACAACTTCGAAGGATAATCTGGTAATTTCATTAACATGGAATAATATTATTGGTCAATACAAAATTATTGTTGGGCATTGGTATACTTTTTGAGTGTAATGACAAAATTGATCATCTCTGTAACGACCTGTTTTCGTCGTTATGGAAAAGCCAGTGGGGAAAGAATTTGGGCCAGAAAATTTTGAGTAGTGACTTGGAAATTTCTAGCCTAGGCCAGACTTGGACAAAATCTGAGTCAGGTGACGTCTAGGGAAATCAGGTAATGAATGGGGGTTTAATTATGAATTTGATCACATGAGTGGATAACCAAGACATTAAGGAGCCTGTACGGCTTTACAGAATCGAATATGGGCGAGTAGAACTTTCGAAACTGACCTTGGTGTGAAAGGGCAATTTTAGAACGTCCCGGGTTGAAGGTGTGTTGTGAAATGGGAGCTTGGAACTCAAACTCCGAGCTTCTGTCTCTGTGCAAGCTGCCAGGGCGGGGCTGCTGTGGTGGGATGGGGTTCGCCGTGGTGGGTCAGTCGCGAACTTAAGTCAGAAAAAATCCTAAAATTGTTATTTTCTGCAAAACATCGTTCTTGAGTGCTAGGAGACGACCCAGGGCGATTCTTGACAGTTTTCCAAGACTTCTAGTGCTAAAGGTAAGGAAATTACTCCCCTAATCGGTATCTCAATTCCTAGGACTTAGAATCTTGGGTAATTATTGCTAGGAGAGGGTTTTGGCCTGAAGTTGATGGTGGGAAAAACCCTAGTTGAATATTAGGATCTTGGGTTTGGCCTTGGATTGATAGTTTGATTATAATCCAGGTAAATTAGGTCTTATTTGTTGATCCTTGTGTTAATTACCTGTGTTTAGACTAAGAACAAGCAAAAATAATTCGGAAATGGAAGGGTCAAGTGTCTTAGGAGGATTCAAGCATGGTTTTGAGGTAGGTGATGGTTCGATTTCCTTTTTGTGTGTGCTGGATAATTACTTCATTGTATGCATGTGTGTATGTGAATCGAATCTTATGAAATGATTATGTGCGAACAAGTACATGCCATGAACTGTTACTTGACCATGTGACTATATGTATTATTCATTATAGTGTGGCTGTGATTGTGGTTATGTTGATTGGATCGGTGTCACGTTCCGACACATACATTGGATCGGGTGTCACGTTCTGACATATATATTGGACCAGGTGTCACGTTTCGACACATATATTGGATCGGGTGTCACGTTCTGACACACTAACAGTTTGGGTATGGGTTCCATGAGAGAACCACCTGTGATTATTATGTTCATGTCTACCAGTCATTGATATTTGGAAATTTTATGTTGCTTCTGAAAAGCTAATTGAACTATGTATTCTGTATATGTATGTTTACTGTGTTGTAATTTCCTGCTTGTATTTCGCTTACTGGAGTAGCCACGTGATCCTACTAGTACACTGTAATTATGTACTGATACTGCACTTTCTCGTTCTTTGTTGAGTACAGATCATCTTCAGGCGTCTACTGACAGTCCTCATTTAGGAGATCATTGTCGAGAACAGATTCAAGGGTGAGATAGTTCTTCCAGGCTGCTATGGGTCCTCTATTGTTTAGTCCATTCTTTACAGACTCAGACTTTATAGTTAGATTTATTTATATGTTTAGTTCCAGGGTTGCACCCCTTTTCCTTAGACTTGTTGATTGGTAGAGTTTTGGTACAGTGACTTTCAGGTTCTAGGGGTTGACTTCTGCAATAGTTTGTTTAATTGTTTATTTAAAACCTTTGGAGTCTATGGGATCTCTGTTTCTATCAATCATTTAAACCTGCTTTCGTATCTTTAAATGTTTAGTTTTTCGTTAAGTTGCTTTTAATTGTGTTGTAGTAATGGTTCTCCTACTAAAGGGTTAGTGTGGGTGCCAATCACGATGGGCTGGGTCATGACAAAGTTGGTATCAGAGCCCTAGGTTCGTTGATCTCGTTGTACCATAATGAGTCTAATAGAGTCTTACGGAACGGTACAGAGAGATCTGTACTTTTCTTCGAAAGGCTACAAGACTTTAGGAAAGTTCTGTCATTTTCTCTCTTCGTGATATGACTTGATTTCAATTGGTATCTAGGTGATACAAATTGGTATCTTTCCTCCTTCACTATATTGACAGAACTAGAGCAACAGAAGTGGTAACACCAACACTAGCAAGAGAGGATGCGTCCTTCCAAATAAGCATGTTTCCCCGATTCAATGTGGGTATGTAAAGACTAGTGACCAACATGATATTTTTATTTAAGTTCTTAAAGTTGAAATCCCCATTATTCGTAGGTACTGAATCTGAAGATGCTTATGATTTCCTTATTGATTGTCATGATTTACTTCATAAGATGGATACGGTAAAACGATTTGGTGTTGAATTTATGATATACCAGTTCAAGGGAGATACCAAAATGTGGTGGTTGTCTCATATTGAGTGCCGACTAGTGAATGCACTACTCATGACTTGGGAAACATTTTATAACTTTCTTTATGGAGAAGTATATACCCTGAACTTTGAGGAATAGGAGGAGAGATGAGTACCTGAATATAGAGAAGCATAATATATTTGTTGCAGCCTATAAGGCCAAATTTTGTGTTTTATCCAAATATGGTACTCCACTTTGCTTCAGTCTAAAGAGCAAATTCATCGCTTTGTGAAGGAATTAAGGTCAAATTTGCAGATTCAAGCATATAGGTGGCTGCTTCAGCGAAATCTTTTTAGGAAATGGTTGATTTTTTACGGAGGTAGAAAGGGGTGGAGTTAGAAGACTTTGCCAAGGTGACAACATTCAAGAAGTTTTGTAAGGGACGGCTAGATAATGAACACCATTACTTTGGAAAATGCATTTAGTATTGTTGTCATAACATGTATGGGTTGCTTAGTAAATGATGAAATTATCTTACGACAATTGAGGTTAGAATCTCTACTACAATTTCTTAGATTGAGTGTATATCAAAGAGGGTCATGATACGACTATTACAATAGCAACTATGCTTACTTGGTTAAGTTATTAAGTGTGTTACAATTGTGGAGAACATGGACATATGAGGAGAGATTGTCCCCATCCATGCATTTTTTATCCTATGCAGCAGCAGACTAGAACAGTGGTACCAGCGGGCAGTGGTAGTAATGGAAGAGGATGTCTATAAGATGGGCGAGGAGGAAATTAGCTATGCCGTGGAGGCTGGGGAAATGGTAATGCAGGTAGGGGAGCAGTACCACCAGGCAAGAAGGTTACCCGTCAAGATGACAGGGCACAATGCTATGCCTTTCTAGGTAAGACCAAGGCTAAGGTGTCTGATACAGTGATCACAGTTCAGTTTGCCTTGGGATTTGATGCAGTTTGTGATGTGCTTGATGCCATTATCCATGTTTCTACCAAGTTGGAGAGTCTGTCATAGTCACCCATTTGTATTGTGCTTGTCCTGTTTTGTTCATGGGTTTTCAGACTTGGGTTGACTTAATGATTCTGGATATGACTGACTTTGATATAATCTTAGGCATGACTTGGTTGTCCCCCTATTATGTTGTGCTTAATTGTAATGCTAAGTCTGTGACTCCAGAGATCTCGGGTAGGGAAAAGTTAGAGTGGGAAGGGGTGTACAAACCTAAGTCAGCTAAGGTCATATATTTCGTTCAGGCTAGAAAACTGGTGTGGCAGGGGTGTTTATCATATTTGGTTCATATTCGGGATGTTGATGTTGAGTCTCCCTCTATTGAGTCTATTCCCATAGTGTCTAAGTTCAAAGAAGTGTTTCCTACCAATTGGCATGGTATACCTCCGGATAGGGATATAGATTTTTGCATTGACTTGGAACCAGGCACTCGCCCTATCTCTATTTCTCCTCATCGCATGGCTTCGGTGGAATTAAGGGAGCTTAAAGCTCAAATCCAGGAGCTTCTTGAAAAAGGTTTCATCCGTCCTAGTGCTTCCACGTGGGGTGCTCCTATCTTGTTTGTTAAGAAGACGGATGGTAGTATGAGGATGTGCATACACTATCGACAGTTGAATAGGGTCACCATTCGAAATAAATATCCGTTACCTCGGATATATGATCTTTTTGACCAATTGCAGGGTGCATAAGTTTTTTCTAAGATTGACCTAAGGTCAGGTTACCATCAGTTAAAGATTAGGCCTGAGGATGTACCTAAAACAACATTTAGGACCCGCTATGGGCACTATGAGTTCTTAGTGATATCATTTGGGTTGACCAATGCGCCTGAAGCCTTCATGAATTTGATAAATGGTGTGTTCAAACCATTCCTGGATTCTTTTGTTATAGTCTTTATTGATGACATTTTGGTTTATTCTAAGAGCAAGGAAGAGCATGCCGACCAACTTCGTATTGTTTTGTGCGTCCTTGGAAAACAGAAATTATATGCCAAATTCTCCAAGTGTGAGTTCTGGTTGGATTTAGTTGCCTTTTTGGGGCATGTGGTTTCAAGGGAAGGGGTAATGGTAGATCCCCAAAAGATCGAAGCAGTCAAGAACTGGATCCGACCTAGCTCTGTGATGGAAGTTAGGAGTTTCGTGGGACTCGCCAGCTACTATCGAAGGTTTGTGAAATTTTTTGCTTCTATCGTCACACATTTAACAAGGCTGGCCTAAAATGAAGTGCCTTTTGATTAGGCTGATAAATGTGAAGAGAGCTTCCAAAAGCTCAAGGCTCTTCTAACCACATCACCTATTCTGGCACTGCCGGTGGAAGGTAAAGATTTCATTGTTTATTGTAATGCTTCACATTTGGATGCTGTGTTGATGCAGGATAAAAATGTCATAGCTTATGCATCGCGACAGCTGAAGGTGCATGAGAGAAACTATCCGACACATGATTTAGAGTTGGCAGCAGTAGTGTTGTCCCTTAAGATATGTCAGCATTACCTTTATGGTGTCAAGTATGAGGTATTTATTGACCATCGTAGTCTACAACATGTATTCACTCAGAAGGACTTGAATTTGAGACAGCAAAGGTGGATGGAGTTACTCAAGGATTATGATGTTACCCTCCAGTATCATCTGGGTAAGGCTAATATGGTGGCAGACACATTAAGCTGGAAGGCGGTGAGTATGGGTAGTCTAGCTTGCTTGGGTGTGTCCAAGCGACCTTTGGCCAAGGAGATTCAAACCTTGGAGTCTAAGTTCATGCAGTTGGGGATCTCAGAGAAGGGTGGGATGTTAGCCAGCATTAAGGTTAGGCCCACATTCATTGAGGAGATCAAGGCCAAACAGTTTGAGGATGAGAATTCGAATGAGCTCAGAAAGAAGACAGTGTCTGGCAAGGCACAAGATGCTACTCTTGACGTGGGTGGTGTGCTCAGTTTTAAAGGAAGAATTTGTGTTCCCCGAGTGGATGACTTGATTTAGAAAATGTTGACAGAATCCCATGGTTCGCGGCATTCCATTCATCCGTGTGTGACCAAGATGTACTGAGACTTGAAACGACTTTATTGGTGGCCTGGCATGAAGAAAGACGTAGCTGAGTCTGTGGCTAAGTGCCAAAACTGTTAGCAGGTAAAGTATGAGGACTAAAGGCCTGCAGGTTTGCTTCAGCGAATGCCAATCCGTGAATGGAAGTGCGAGAGGATAGCTATGGATTTTGTGGTTGGTCTCCCCAAGACCTTGGGTAAGTTTGATTCCATTTGGGTAGTGGTTGACATATTGACTAAGTAAGCCCACTTCATTCCAATCAGAATAGACTATAATTCTCAGAAGTTGGCTAAAGTTTATGTGAAAGAGATAGTGAGGCTGCATAGGGTGCTCCTTTTTATCATCTCAGACCGTGGTACGCAGTTCACATCCAAGTTCTGGGGAAAATTGTATGAGAAGTTGGGCACTCAACTCGCTTTTAACACAACTTTCCATCAACAGACGGATGGGAAGTTAGAGAGAACGATTCAAGTGTTAGAGGACATGTTGAGGGAATGTGTGATTGACTTTGGAGGGCATTGGGATAAGTTCCTACCTTTGTGTGAGTTCTCCTATAATAACAGTTACCACTCCAGCATTGACATGGCACCTTTCAAGGCACTTTATGGGAGGGATGTAGATCACCTATAGGGTGGTTTGAGGCTGGATATGTGAAACCCTTAGGGGTTGAATTGGTGAAAGATGCTCAGGATAAGGTGAGAAGTATTCAAGCTAAGCTTCTAGCAGCCCAGAGTCGACAGAAAAAGTATGCAGACCGCAAAGTAAGGGACATGACATTTCAAGCTAGTGAACAAGTTCTTATAAAAAAGTCACCCATGAAAATGGGTGGAGAGATTCGGCAAGAAGGGCAAGCTTAGTCCTCACTACATCGGGCCATTTGAGATTCTTGACTGTGTAGGGCCAGTGGCTTATAGGTTGGCTTTACCGCCTAGCCTATCTAGGGTCCATCTAGTGTTTCATGTGTCCATGTTGAAGAAGTATCATGGTGACGCAGATTACATCATAAAGTGGGACTCAATTCTGTTAGACAAATACCTTCAGTATGAGGAGGAACCGATTGCAATTCTTGATCGCGATGTCCGGAAGTTGAGGACTAAGGAGATAAAGTCCGTGAAAGTTCAATAGAAGCATCGTCCAGTTGAGGAAGCTACTTGGGAAACCTAGAAGGACATGCGAGACAAGTATCCCTAGTTATTCAACGATTCAGGTACTAATCTACTCTTACCTTAGCCAATTTTTCTTAGTTTATCACTCGGAGAAGAGTTATGGGTAAATTGGTATCTATTGTAACGACCTATTTCCATCATTATGGAAAAGCCAATGGGGAAATAATTTGGGCCAGAAAACTTTTGAGTAGTTACTTGGAATTTCTAGCCTAGGCCAGACTTGGACGAAATCTGAGTCAGGTGAGGTCTAGGGAAATCTGGTAATGAATGGGGGGTTTAATTATGAATTTGATCACATGAGTGGATAGCTAAGACATTAAGGAGCATGTACGAATTTATGAAATCTAATTCGGGCGAATAGAACTCCTGAACCTGACCTTGGCGTGAAAGAGTAGTTTTAGAACGTCTCGGGTTGAAGATGTGTTGTGAAATGGTAGCTTAGAACTCAAACTCCGAGCTTCTGTCTCCGTGCAAGCCGCCAGGGTGGGATTAATCCTGCCAGGGCAGGGCCGCTATGGCGGGATGAGGTCCGTCGTGGCAGGCCAGTCGCAAACTTGAGTCGAGAAAAACTCCAAAATCGTTATTTTCTGCAAAACTTCGTTCTTGAGAGCTAGGAGACGATTCAGGGAGATTCTTGACAGTTTTCGACGACTTCTAGTGCTAAAAGTAAGGAAATTACTCCTTTAATCCATATTTCGATTCCTAGGACTTAGAATCTTGAGTAATTATCATTGGGAGAGGGTTTTGGCCTGAAGTTGATGGTGGGAAAAACCCTAGTTGAATTTTAGGATCTTGGGTTTGGCCTTGGATTGATAGTTTGATTATAATCCGAGTAAATTAGGCCTTGTTTATTGATTATTGCATTAATTACTTTTTTTTAGACCAAGAACAAGTAGAAAGAATCTTGAAAGGGAAGGCTCAAGTTTCTTAAGAGGATTCAAACTTGGTTTCGAGGTAGGTGATGGTTCGATTCCTGTTTGTGTGATATATGCCGAATAATTACTTCATTGTATGCATGCGTGTATGTGAATCGTGAAATGTGAATTGAATCTAATGAAATGATTATGTGTGAACAACTACATGCCATGAACTGTTACTTGACCATGTGACTATATGTATTATTAATTATAGTGTGGTTGGGATTGTGATTGTGCTGATTGGATCGGGTGTCATGTTTCGGCCATACATTGGATCGGGTGTCACGTTCCGACAAACTAACAATTTGGGTATGGGTTCCATGATAGAACCACTTGTGATTATTATGTTCATGTCTACCAGTCATTGATATTTGTAAATTTTATGTTGCTTCTGAAAAGCTAATTGAACTATGTATTCTGTATATGTGTTTACTGTGTTGTAATTTCCTGCTTGTATTTCGCTTACTGGAGTAGCCGCGTTATCCTACCAGTACTCTGTGGTTGTGTACTGATATTGCACTTGCTCGTTCTTTATTGAGTACAGGGCATCTTCAGGCGGCTACTGACAGAGCTCAGTTAGGAGATCACTGATCGAGACCAGATTCAAGGGTGAGCCAGTTCTTCCAGGCTGCCATGGGTCCTCTATTGTTTAGTCCATTCTTTTCATACTCAGACTCTATAGCTAGATTTATTCGTATGTTTAGTTCCGAGGTTGCACCCTCTTTCCTTAGACTTGTTGATTCGTAGAGTTTTGGTATAATGACTTTCAGGTTCTAGGGGTTGACTTCCGCAATAGCTTGTTTAATTGTTTATTTAAAACCTTTGGAGTTTATGGGAACTCCATTTCTATCCATCATTTAAACATGTTTCCGTATCTTTAAATGTTTATTTTTTCGTTAAGTCAATGGTTCTCCCACCGGAGGGTTAGTGTGGGTGCCAATCACGACGAGCTGGGTCGTGACAATCACTTTTCATGTAGCTTTTGCTTGCCTCTGTCTTTCACTTTTTTTCTTTGATAACCACATGTATTATTTTCTGTTTCTGGTTTTTGAAGAAGAAGAAATTTTTAGCTTCTTTTCAATATCAGAAAAATCGATTATACTTTCATTTGAAAGCAATTTTAAGAATTTGCCAAATACACTTTTGACTTCCCGATAGCAATACTAAACATGTTCCAAAAATAATTCAATCCCATTAGAGATGACAAAACAGTAAGGCATTCACATGGTCTTAAATCAATTCCTTTCCTAGGTTGATGTCCTTTTTTCCCAGTTGCTTAGAAGTGCATAGTTTGGACTCTAGAGTCAATTTCACAAGTGTAAGTTTGCTTAAAAGACTATCAAATTTACTGTTAAAAAATGTATATAGTATTAGATTAATAAAAAAAAAATTAATTTTACGTGATACCATTTAGTTAAATATTCACATTTGACATGTCAGCTTGATATTGTAGACAATGATATAACTAATCATTAAGGTAATAATTATATTATTGAAGTGATGAATGAACTCCAAATCTATAAAACCATATATTCTAGTAGTGCTTCGGTGCTAAAGTACTACTAGTGTAACACCTCAGATTTGAGAAAATAGAAAAAATTACAGATTTCCAGACCTGGTGCAAGAACCACGGAATCCACCGACGGTCTGTGGTTTGACACATGGTCCATAGGTGGGGTCCGTCGTTGAGGACCAAATATTTAAGGTCTCTGATCCCACCCACGGTCGACCAGTACGGTCTATGGTTGGACCTACGAACTGTAGGTAAGGGTCAGCAGTCAGTTAGAGGGAAATTGTTGTTGGGTCAACTTCAAATGGTCATAACCGTTAGCACAAAAGAAATTAGGTGGCCCCTGACCTACCAAATGATAGATAATTGAATCTTCTTTCCAACGCCACTGAGTTTCCTAAAATCCCATCTCCAAGTATAAAGTTATGCTCGTTTTAGTGAAGCACTGTCGGGCAGACTTGACCGACGACCCCACCTACGGTTTGTAGGTCGACCTATAGCCAGTAGGTCCCTCCATGGGTGGCCTTTGACAGCTTTTAAGTTACGGTCATTTAGGTCTTTTTCCCATGCGTTGGGCACTTAAACTTCATTGTTTTATGCCTAAATTACGTCATTTTACTCAGTCTAAGCCTAACAACTTAGTCAGACTTACCGAGAACCCTCATTCACCTAAAATCATCCAAACTTGGAGCAAAAAGAAGAGGAAAAGTCGACCAAAACTCCCAAGAACAAGCAATAGTATTCTTCAAAGTATCAGCCCCGAAATCGAAGTTTCTCCGTGGATTTCGTTACCAGGTATGCGGGATTTCACTAGTGGATTCCTTTCATCCACTAGGTCCCTAGAATTCAGTCAAAGTTTTGATTCTTTATATCATGTTTAGACCTAGGGTTTTTCAAACCTTGGAAAATTATTGTGAATTAGCTGTTATAGTATTCCTAATTAGATTATCATGTTTTCGTGAAATCGTTGCTTAGTTCTTTGCATGAATTTTAGAACCCTAATTGTGTAGATTCTTTTAGTTCATGAATTACACTTGCTAGGTCAGTTTAAATAGATATACATGCTCCAGTTACAAATGTTTCATTGTCAGTAATTAAATGTTGCATTCTCATATTTTACATGTAAGAACATTGAGCTATCCATAAATTCAGTTATGTTGTGTCATACACATTCTAGTTGGGAGTAGACTTAGACCGAGTTGGACTAGGGTTTAGCGTACCCTCATAGTCCTACAACTACGTGTCGTAGGTTTATCACTCCCTTCTGTTGGGCATCATCTTTAGTGATCACACCATTCATGCCTTTATACCACTGGCAAGGTATATTGGGTCCTCTTAATGGGGCGTATACATCGGACTTCACGTTTAGCTCACGTGGTTTTATGTCCGATAGTAGTAGCTCCCACAGTCAGACTTCAGTGCATTCGACCAGGTTTTCAGTTATATTTCAGCATTCAGTCTGAGTATGTCATGTTCAGAATTAGTACTTGGTCATTGCATTTAGTTCAGCCTTCTGTATATTCCAACATTTACATTCAGTTCATATTAAGCTATTGGCCAATATTCTTTGTGTTGTGTTCAGACACACACGCAAGTGCACATGGTCACTCAAGTAGTAAAACGACTCTTTTGAGCTGGATTATCGAACCCAAAAGACTTCAAATCAACAAACACTAACTTTGTTGTAACTAAAATAAATTTACTTGTGAGACAGACAATTTCAAAAATTTGTTTTTATTATCTAAGTTAAATAGTTGCAAATATTAACTACTAACTCTTAAATCAATTACAAAAAGGGGATTTCACAATTTGGAAAATATTCCAGGGTTGTAGCATGCACCGATTTCAAACATAATAATAAATTACTCCAACATTCAACAAATTAACCTCATTATTGATTCACAAAGTTGAAATTATGATCATGGTCTCTCGACCTCTAATCGCCTACCACCAATGATAGCATAACTACATCGTTGAGCGGGGATAGGCATGAACCAATCGCGGAGCATTAAGATATCATCATGTACATTAACAAAACGAGGCATATAGGTGTACTCTTATCCTATATACGAAATACTCTAAGTTTTACCCTAGAATGAACATGTTCCTCACATTCCTTGGTCTATCCCTCTGTCCGTCTTCCGAGTTCAAGAGACGACAATGGATTTATTTTAATGTTGATCAGTCATTAAAATAGTTAAACAAGAATGCACACATAAATAATAAGAAAACTCATCTCATGCTAGAAGTAAATACTATTATGTCATTAATCGCAGCTACAACCCTAGAATAAGGGAATTTAGCTACTCATAGCATGAATCATCATCAAATAATGTGTAAGGATCATGAAAGTGTTTACCAAAATGAAAGAGTAGAAGAAAAGCCCTAGAGATAATCAGCAAAATCGCCCAAATCGTGTTCTCTCATTTCTCAAAAACTGAATAATAATAAAATAATATAGCTGGGCTATTTATAGTCTAAAATAAAAAACACGTGGTGAAAATCTGGCGTCCAGGTCCGCGTCGTCTGCGACGTGGACTTGTTCCATCGCTGCACATTGTGAACAAATTGATCCACTCTGCGACGCTCTCCCATCACGCACTCCACTGTTAAGCTAAATTGTTTTCCATACGCTGGCTTCAGCTCCGTGACGTGGAGTTGCTCTCTCATAGTGTATTTTTCCAGCTTCTTGGCCATTCTCCTTAGCAACTTTGACTTCTATTCTTCGATCTTTTGCGTGGTGTCCTTTTTCGCTCCATTTTCTTTGCTTTTTACCCTGAAAAATCTAATCATATTGGTTAGAGGAAACACAATCGATGGACTCTAAACTTTCAGTTCCGATCCCATATATGCGCCGAAACGTGGCACCCGATCCAAGTTAGTGTGTCGAAACGTGTCACCCGATCAAATATGTATGTTGGTACGTGACATTCGATCCCAGTTAGTGTGTCAAAACGTGACACCCAATCCATTCAACAAACCACAATCACAATCACAATGTACATTCTCGTAATCATACAACCAAGTGTTGATTCATGGCATATAATCATTCGTTCATACTCAATTTCATTAGGTGTGATCAACAAGTCTTCATTGACATACATATATGCATTAGAATACCAACTTACATCACGCAAAACATGAAATCAAACCATCACCTACCTCGAAACCAAGCTTAAATCCTCCTAAGAAACTTGATTCTTCCCTTTCCGGATTCTTTCTGCTTGTTCGTGGTCCAAAACCAACAAATTAATACAAGGATCAATAAACGAGGCCTAATTACCCGGATTACTGATACGTCCAAACTTACACCTCAATTAAGAGATATAAACGGTCAAAGTCAATTTATAAAACTCAACGTGAGTTGAGGTCGATCCCACAGAGAATTTCTTCACAGAAATGATTTCACTATCACGTTTTACTGAAATGTCATTATTATTTCCTAAATAAGCAATTACTGAAAGTAAAATTGGGTTTAGTGTTAACGCTTTAGTAGCCAAAATTGTAAAGTAACTATAATTCAACAATGAACAAGATATCAGTTTTGAAGTTGTTTCAATAATTAACTGAAACTAGGATTGTGTTCCCCATAACGCTGCATCTAACATTCTTCCGTAATTGAGTTTCAGGCAACTTACGTCTACAAATTACATGCAAGTTAACTATATCTGACACCTCTCAGTCTACTCAGATAATCTTCACTCAAGTCCTCTCGGTCCAGAGTGTTACACGATCTACCCTCACCTACAATGGTGATAAGATTTTTTTCCCTCGAACTCGAACTTTGACTCTATTTAGTTAGATTAGTTTAGCGTTTTCCTAACTTTTATTTTTCTCTCGAACAAAATGACAGATACAGTCTCATCCTAATGCGTGCACTTATCAGAATACATGAATAATGAAAACCTAACTACAGTTTGTAACCACAAACTGCCTTTCACTCATTTTACGAAATCACAGTTAGAATTCTGTCATGGATCCCACAACCCCAGTTGTGGTGTTTAGCTACTCATAATTTCACATAAATGTTCAGAAACATATAATGAAAACATGTTAGAAAATACTTACGAGAATAAGCAAATCAACCACCACTTTGATATTTCAAGAACCGGAAAAACCAAACTTCAAACTTAATTCAATATCCGAATTCGAAAATCAAAATCTATGAATTCTGGAAACTTGTTCGTCGTTCAAGGAATGATAAGATGAAACATACAAAATGACCTAATTAATTTAAAAATAGTGTTTTTAAAAGATTCCTACTCGAAGTAGGACTGAAATGTCGGGACCTTCATGCCCACTTCTATGGCCCGTCAAGGGCTTCACGGTCCGTGAAGCCCTCCGTGGTCTTCCCTTGGAACTTCCCAAAATGGGTCTTCAATACTCGATCACTGGAACATACATCACAGACAATATGACGGACTGTTAAAGAGGCCACGGTCCGTCTGGGTGTCCGTGGTCTTCACTTGGACTTTCCCAAAGTTGGGTCTTCAAAGCCATCACACTGGAAAGGGTGCTACGGACAACACCACAGACCGTCATAGGGACCACGGCCCGTGAAGGTGTCTGTGGTCTTCACTTGGATCCAATATCTTTCAGCTTCTAAAGCCCCTTCACTACCTCATTACCCAACATGTACCACGGGCCGTTGTGAGGACCACGGCTCGTGAAGTCGTCCGTAGTCTTCACTTGGTTCAGTTCCTTTTTCAACTTTTCCTTTCCCATTCACCGGTTCAGCTTTACGACCAGCACCACAGTTTGTGACAAGGACTACGATCCGTATAGGTGCTCGTGGTCTTCACTTGGCATTTGGTTATCAACAACCTTCTTTTCTTTCATCTTTCACGTCCACCTGTTTCACCTGTACAAACACTACCAAACACATTATATTTACATAAATATACTCGATTCTAGTATCAATTCTTAGTTTTCAAGCATCAAATGTGCCAAGAGTTCGTGGCACATCAACACCCTCAACTTAGAACCATTACTTGTTCTCAAGTGGTGAGAAAACAATATTTTCAGCCCTCAAATCATTCAAACACTTTTGAAACTACGCTGCAGCCATCTAAAACATACTTTGTATCCAAAACCATGAATCTAACATGCAAGGATCAATCTATGACATCTCATTACTTATAGTCAATCATGGTTATGCTCGTGAATTATTAGCTAACTCAGTTTACTCTCAATGTGTCCTCACACTATAGAAGTCTATCACTCATGATAATTTGGGGCTAAATACTACGCTCGCACTCTCAAAGAACTTCTAACACTAGCAATAAACTACCATAGGCTTGCCCTTGCTTTCTACGCTCTATCTTTCAAACACCCGGAATAGGATCACTATAGGACTTTATTGGCTTGTAACATAGTCTCAGGCTAGGGAATGGATATTTGGGTTTGTGAGTGACTAGTCCCTTGGTTTTCCAAAGTTTCGTTTGCACACAACTCTTTTCTGAGTGATTCCCTATTTTACTTCATTTCAGCACATCCCAGCAGTCATTATTTTCTTTTTCTTTTTCTTTTCTTCACACTTTTTACTTTTTTTTATATGCATTCCTCTACTGGTTGGACCTTTTTTTTTCACTTCTTCTTTCTGCTCGGATTGCAATCACCCTTAACTTGGCTTTTGGCCTGAGTTGTGACATCGTATCTTTGAAAACCAAAGGATATGATATTTACTGGGTAAGAACAAAAACTGACTTTTAGGCTCAAATCGGGTTCAAGTGGTAATCTTTTTATTTGGTAGTTCTATTTTTTTGGCTTTTTACTGGCTTACAAAAATGGCCTACTGATCCTTTCCTATCCGGTTATTCTTAGACTTAAGCAAGACTACTCGGGCAAGTTCTAGTTTCTGCTCCTAGTGTTAGACTTCAAACAACACTCACATACACATGACACAGGACTACATTATCCAGTTTCTTGGTTCACCAATTTATTGATCAGACCAACAATGCTCAACATGTAAGTATCTAAGATGTCATCTAAAGATCCTAACAGTCAAATTTCAGATTCAGGTAGTCATTTTTAACAGACTCGCTGCTGCATAGTTCAACACACAAACACAAAACCATAACATTTTTCATAGTAAACACTGAGTCAACCTTCATTCATTCTAACAGCTAGAATGGCAGGTTGCTCACCACCCCCTCCCAAAAAAGGACTTTTCCCTCAAAGTCAATAGAGAAAATACAACAGGGCTGTGAGGAGGGGTCATATCTACGACGCTCTAGGCATCGGTAGTCGGCTCAACATCGGCACCCTTATTAACAGGTGCACTCTCAAAACTAAGCACATAATCAGGTTGGCTACTACTCGTCGGGGCAAATGCTTCGCTACTAGAAGCTCCAACTGACATTGCATCTCGTTGTTGTTGCTCAAGGGCTTCTTTTTCTCTAACTGCCTTCCTTGATGCCTTGCGGGATTTCTTTTCTTATCTTCTTTCCTCTCTGTACAGGTCAACAGGTATCTCATCTTCTGATTCTCCAGCTCTGTCTTTCTCTTGCCGGACTTACTCTTGGGTAGTTCACCCAAAGATCGTCAATTGATTGAGTGAAGGGTGCTTGATTTAGCAGTTGCATTAAAGAATCTAGCATAACTGGAGTGGGTACTTGTACTGGCTTTTCAGCCAGTTTAGCAACCTGAGTTCACATCTCCGTCAACTGTGATTTGAACTCTTCAGTATCTACTGATCCTGCAGCCTGGAATCGATCCTGGATAAGGTTCTCCAAACCATCTATCCTATCTTTTAAGACATCCAACTCCTTCCGCATCTCATCTTTAAGCTCATTCTTCACAGCTAACACATTTCTCTATATCAGCTGAGCCATCCTGTTGACTATCTGGTCGACCAAGGTCCTGGTTTGGCGCTGATCTGCAACTAATTTCTCAAGAAATAGCATAGGGATAGTGACAGAGGTACCTGGAGCCTCGGAGGCTGAAGCTGGAGGTGGTGGTGCCTCTGTGGAAGGCTGCGATGACTCTCCATGTTCTGGACCTCTATCTACATGTGGGATCTCAATTGGTACATGAGGGACAACAACTAAGGTACCTACAACTGCAGATTTCGCACCAAAGAGATGGTTCGCGACATCTTTGATCTTAGAAACTTGGATGAGTCTGAATGTTTCACCCCATCTGTCAACCAGCCTGTTTGGAGGAATGCTTGTTTGTCGACATAATTTCCCTATTAGACAGGGAAATGGAAATCCGGCTCTCTCATTCAGTGCCCTGTCTCTCATCTCGGCCGCTATAATCCACCCCGCATTTACCGGGTAACCAACCATAAGACATGCTACCAACGAAGCCAGGGAAGGGGACAAAGTGTTAACATTAGCTGTCAGTTCCAATTGTGCCTGGACGACAGCCCACCAAACCTTGGCTTGAAAAGATAGTGAAGCTTTAGTAATGAGTGTTGGAGTTGTGATGACCCAAGCTGCATTCTCCCCATCTATGGCAATTTGCTTCGCAATCAAGCGCAAAACCCTCTCTCGAGAATTCTAATCCTCCATCGTAGTATCACTGGTGACCTCATGATATTTGCCCTCAAAAGGACCAACGACGCTGGTGCAGAGTATTCCGAGCCATGCAACATTCTGTTAATAGTAGCCTCAGAAATATCTATTGATTTACCCCAAACTATAATTGAGTTGAATGGACCCAAGGTAATAGCAATGTCTTTCTGTCCACATTTCGTAGTCTCTATTTCTGCAACAAAGTTCATCAGTGTAGCTGCATAAGATAAATAAAACTCTCTTTCCAGGTGGCTAGAGTATTCTCCAGGTGCATTGTCCATCTAGTCAAACTAATGAAGCTGAAATATCCGATAGATGTCGGGGAATGATTTGATATCAGCTACCACCACCCTAGTCTCAGGCATGATTGCTCGTTTCTTGAAGCCGCCAGTTTTGTTCATAATGCCATTGTTGAAGAATTCTTCGGACCGGTTAACAGTCCACATGGAGCGGTAACAATCAATCAACTGATGTCTCGCTGCGGGATTAGGTTCATGCATATTTACATACGTCACCATGGTGTCATCGGTGGTGATCTATATATCCTCCTCTGTAGCATCTGCCTCCTCCCTTACTCCAATTTCAACTTCTTTATTTATCACAGGTGGAGGGGTGGTTACATCTTCCTGAAAGCCACTTTCAGACTTTGCACTGCCCCCCGAATTATCAGCAGATTGGCTACCAGAAACAGCATCAGATTACTTCCCGAGTCCTCCCCGTTACCAGAACTACTACCTCCCTCTTCAGACTGAGGAGGAGTGTCCTGGAAGATAGCCCTCGCTGTTGTGGATCTAGTAGCTCGAGGTGGATGATCGTCAGGTGTGACATTTATTTGCACCTCAAAACTACTAGATTCGGAGTCGTCATGGCCTTCAGAATGCGAAGCAGTGATGGGGGCAGGTTTGGTTGCGTTCTTTCTTCGATGAGACATAGTACCTGAGAATTACAAAACTCATTAGTTACACAAATCAATAAAATGACACACTATCGGGTACTCAGACTTCCCCTGTGTAATTACATCATGACACCTTGCCTTAAGAATGCCGTCACCCAATCTATCATTGGGAAGGGCCATGGAATCAAGAGATGAAATAGCAAAAAAGTACAAAATTAAACTGTACAAAATATGAGTAAACTGTACAGAAGCTCTCACGGGCTGTGGTAGGTGCCACGGTCCATTAAACCCCTCGTGGATTTATCACAAACTCAATGTGCAACAAGAGGTTTACCAAGTACTGTTCACGGACAGTTACACGGCCTGTGGAGTGAACCACGGTCTGTGATATTAGTCGTGAACCTAGCTGATAGGTAGAAGGAATTTATGTGTGGTCCACGATTGGTTTCACGGCTCGTGGTAGCTTCCACGGTCCGTAAAACCTATCGTGGTCTTACACTTTGCCAGGTCTTTAATCATCTTCTTCCCCACATTCACCAACCTCCAATTTTTACACAGGATCACACCCACACGTATCCACACAGCACTACTATCCTTCATGAATTCAACTGCCCCCATAAACTCACAACTAATTTAGAAACAGTGTGATAATACCCATGTACAAGAACAATAAACTATACCCAATTCAACTTAACCCACAACAAATCAATACCAATCAAAGTAGTGCATCACATAATCATGCTAAGCTCGGTTAAATCGAAGTAATTCACACTCACTTTTATATAAGATTAAACTTATTTCAAGTGATAAGAGAACTTACTTGTAACTTAGAAGAAAGTTTCGCTTAGCAAGATGGATCAGTGAATTCGACTTGATATTCTTGATACTTAGGATTAGGGCTTTGATTCTTTGATAAATTTAGGAATTATGAATGATGGGAACCATTTTAAACCTTTGAAGAACCGTTATGGAAGAGACTAAGATGAAAAACCCCGACCCTTGGCACTTTAGGAATCATATAGCCGATTCTTTTAATTTTGATGCAATCGCGGGTCGGGTCGGGTATTGGTGGGACTGGGTTGTAGAAAACGGACCATGAAAGTGCCTGTGAAGGTCACCACGGTCCGTCCAGTGATCCATGGAACTGACTTGGGACGAAGTGCTTACATGTGGTTCACGAGAGGCTAGACGGTCCGTACAAATCATGACAGACCATGAACCCTTTCTTGCAAATTCCAGTAGCTCCTTTAGGTTAGTGCTAAGATTGACGGACCGTGAAAGTGCCGTGAAGGGCACCATGGTCCGTGAGGCTACCCGTGAAGAGCAGTCTGCACCCAATTCCTGCACTTTTTAACCCGTTCTCTCCTGCACACATCAACACACAGTGACTCTATAAGAACTAAGAAAAATAAAGAAAAAGGGAAATACCTACTACAATTACATCTTGGGTTGCCTCCCAAGCAGCGCACACTTTAACGTCGCGGCGCAACATAGGCTACTTGATTACTCAGACTTCATCAAGTTTGCATTCCTCCACTATCTTCATATCCGCTGGAACACCCAAGTATGCCTTGATTCGCTAGCCATTAGCTTTGAACCTTTTGCCCTTATCATTTTCCAGCTCAATAACATCCGACTGAAACACATGCGTTACCTTAAAAGATCCAGACCATTTGGATCTCAACTTTTCCGGGAACAAATGAAGTCTGGAGTAGAAAAAGTAACACCAAGTCACCAGGAGTGAAGCTTATTTTCTCAATATGCTTGTCATGATATAGCTTCATCCTCTCCTTATACAGTGCAGACCTCTCATAGGCTCTAGGACGGAACTCATCCATCTCATTTATCTGATCCAACCTCAGGTTTGCAGTTTCGCTTCAACTAAGTTACAGCTTTTTCAAAGCCTAAGGTGCTTTATGTTCAAGCTCAACCGATAAATGACATGCCTTTCCAAACACCAATTGATATGGAGACATACCAATAGGCATCTTGAAAGCTGTCTGATATGCCCATAAAGCATCATCTAACTTCCGTGCCCAATCTGTCATGTTGGCATTCACCGTTTTAGCCAGAATTACTTTAATTTCTCTATTGGAGACCTCCACTTGGCCACTGGTCTGTGGGTGATATGGTGTTGCTACCTTGTGTTGTTTAACTCCATATTTAGCCAGAAGAGAGCTGAATACCTTATTGCAGAAATGATAACCACCATCACTGATGATAGCTGGTGTGCCGAACCTTGAGAAGATATTCTTCTTCAGAAAACCAGCAACAATCTTACCATCATTCTCAAGCAAAGCAACTACCTCAACCCATTTGGAAACATAGTCCACAGCAACTAAAATGTACTTCTGCCCATAGGAGCTCACAAATGGGCCCATGAAGTCGATTCCCCACATATCAAACAACTCCACCTCTAGGATAGGTGTCATGGGTAACTCATGGCGCCGAGAGATGGCTCTTTGTCGCTGGCACACATCACAACTCCTCGCTACATCCATCGCATCCTGATGAATTGTGGGCCAGTAGTACCCACACTGAAGTATCTTGTGGGCTGTCCGAGCACCTCAATAATGACCACCTACCGGAGATGAGTGACATGCTTCTAGAATATGCAACATCTCATCTTCAGGAACACATCGCCTGATGATGTTTTCAGCGCACACCTTGTACAGATAAGGTTCATCCCAAAAGTACTTACCCACATCATGCTTGAACCTTTTCCTTTGTTGATATGTCACCCCTCAGGCATCAAATCACTAACGAGAAAATTAGCAAAAGCAGCAAACCAAGGAATAAGATCAAGAGTAGCGGCTAATACTTGCTCATCCGAAAATGCATCGTTTATTTCAAGCTCCAGATCTTCCTTCTTTTAAGCCTCCAACCTAGACAGGTGATCAGCTACCTGGTTCTCACAACCTCTCATATCATTAACCTCAAAGTCAAACTCCTGGAGAAGCAACACCCATCTGATCAACCTTGGCTTGGCATCTTTCTTCGCCATAAGGTATCTCAGAGCTGCATGATCTGTGTGAATTATCACTTTAGTGCCCAACAAGTATGCTCTGAATTTCTCAAAAGCGTACACCACAGCTAGTAGTTCATGTTCCGTGACTGTATAATTTTGCTGTGCTCCATTCAGTGACTTACTAGCATAGTAAATCGGATGGAACATTTTGTTTCGCTTCTGCCCCAATACAATTCCTAGAGCAGTACCACTAGCATCACACATCACCTCAAATGGTTCGGCCCAATCTGGGCCAATGATCATTGGGGCAGAGATTAGCTTCTTCTTTAGGCATTCAAAAGCTCTGAGACATGCCTCATCAAAAACAAATTTCACTTTCTTGTCCAAAAGCTTGCACATAGGGTGTGTAATCTTAGAGAAGTCATTGATGAAACGCCTATAGAACCTAGCGTGTCCTAAGAAGCTTCAAACACCCTTCAGACAGAACGGCAGAGCTAACTTTTCAATCACCTCAATTTTGGCCTTGCCGACCTCTATCCCTTTTTGTGATACCTTGTTCCCAAGGAAAATGCCTTTCTTGACCATGAAATGGCAATTTTCCCAGTTCAACACTAGGTTGGCCTCCTCACATCTCTGTAGAGCCCTGCTAAGATTAAATAAACTATCATCAAAGGTATCACCTACCACTGAAAAATCGTCCATAAATACCTCTAGAGTGTCCTCCACCATGTCCGAGAAAATAGACATCATACACCTTTGGAATGTTGTTGGTGCATTACATAGTCCAAATGACATGCGTTTAAACGCAAAGGTACCATAAGGACATATGAATATGGTCTTTTCCTGATCTTCATGAGTAATTGATATCTGGTTGTAACCAGAGTATCCATCTAAGAAACAGTACCACCATTTGCCAGCCAACTTGTCAAGCATTTGGTCTATGAAAGGCATTGGGAAGTGATATCTCAAAGTCCACTTGTTCAGCTTCTTATAGTCTATGCATACTCGCCATCTAGTGACTGGTCTCTACGGGACTAACTCATTCTTGGCGTTTGCAACCACAGTCATACCGCCCTTTTTGGGCACACATTGCACTGGACTGACCTAGTGACTATAAGAAATGGGGTACACCACCCCAACATCTAACCACTTAATGATCTCCTTTTTTACCACCTCTTGTATATGTGGGTTTAACCTCCACTGGCGTTCAATGCTTGGGATGCAGTCCTTATCGAGTTGAATCTTATGGTGCATATTCCTGGAGGTATCCCGATGATATCCGCAATGGTCCACTCAATGGCCCTTTTGTACCTTATCAATACCTTGATCACAGCCTGAACATGTTCATCATTCAAATTTGTAGCCAAAATCATAGGTAAAAGTGTTGTTAGCTCCCAAAAATACATACCTCAAGTGACTGAGTAGCTGTTCAGTTCCAGCACCGGTGGCTCCTCAATGTATGGTTTTGCTGGAGGATTCGGCCTATTTTTCAAGTCCAGGTCCAACTACTTTAGAGCATATGAGTGTGCTCCCATACCCTGCAAAGCATTCACGGTCTCTACATAGTCAAACCAGAAATCAGCTTCAAAGTTCATCAGCACTATAGCTAAGGCTTCAACATCCATGCTCTCTTCTGTGGGTACTCTCATTTCTTCTTTATTAACAACCTCTACTACAAACACTACATTCATGTCATGTGGCTGTTTCATTGACCTGCAATTATTGAACTTAACCTCTTCTTTGTTGAGTCTGAATTTCAGTTCTCCTCGCTCAACATCTACCAATGTTTGTCCTGTGGCCAAAAATGGTCTTCCCAAAATATGGGAACCTCAAAATCTACTTCGCAATCCAAAATCACAAAGTCTGCCAGAAAGATGAACATGTCCACCTTTACGAGCACATCATATAGGATTTCGACAGGCCACTTCACTGACCTATCTGCAATCATTAACCTCATTGATGTGGGTCTTGGAACTCCTAACCCCCAATTGCTTGTAGATGGCCATAGGCATCAAGTTGATACTGGCTCCTAGATCACGCAAGGACTTTGCAAATATGATTAATCTAATGGTGCATAGTATAGTAAATGCACTTGGATCTTCCTTCTTTTGAACCAGAGATATGGTAGCAATGGCGCTGCAATGATGAACATCGTTAGTCAAATCAATACTTACAGCTCTCTTCTTTGTAACCAAGTCTTTCATGAACTTGGCATATCCTGGCATCTGCTCCAGGGCTTCCACCAGCGGTATGTTTACTGAAAGTTATTTCAACATAGTAATGAACTTTGCAAACTTCCCATCTTCAGCTTTCTTTTTTAGCCTTTGAGGGAAAGGAGGGGGTGGTCTTGGGATCTGTTGTAAAGACATGTTTCCCTCAACCTCTTTCTCTTTTCCTGTTGCATGTTGTGCTATTGGCTGGGCATCCTCCGAGTCATCTTCATGTTCAGCTTCAGCCTCCTCTCTTCTAGCTTGCTCTACAACCTGTTCATTCTCAGTACCTGCAGAAATTGATTCATTAATAATCTTACCACTCTTGGTGGCGATGGCCATGCAGTACCCGTCCTTCTTAGGATTTTGGATTGTGTCACTTGGTAGTGACCCTTTCTTCCTCTGATTTAATGATGTTGAAAGCTGCCCCAATTGTTACTCAATTTGCTTGATGGAGGTGGTGTAAGAGTCCACCAGTTGACTCATACTCGATAAGTCACCTCTCATCTCTTTAACCCCTGCATCAGTTGACTCAACTTTCTGGAGTACCTTAGCCATCATGTCTTCCAGCTTAGATCCGCTAGAACTACCACTAGCCCGGTCTCTATTACCTGGTGGTACATACACACCACTGCGATCATTCCTGTACCCATCTCTGTTCTACCAGTTTCCCTGCTCTCTGTTTTCTGGCCTATCATAGTGTCCTTTTCTAGAATAATTCTGACCTGCATTTCCAGAAATGTAACCCTGGTTTCCCGAGTTATAATTCTGGAGACCTCCTTTACTGCCCAGGTAGTTAGCTTCCTCATCTAGATCGATGTCCTGATCTTCATACCTATTCTGCTGTCCCACAACATTTACCTTTTTAGACTTGGCGACAATATGCTTTGTGAGCAAATCTATTTGAGTCCTCATGTGTGCCATGTCTTGGTCCCTTTCTTCTTCTCTCTTCCTTTGCTCAGCTGCATGCTTTCTGAGAATGGCTTCCTCATAAAAGATCCTCCACACACTGCATCAACAACAGGTTTAGTAACATAATTTAAGGATCTGTAAAATGCCTGTTTTAGATGCCTCTCAGTAAGACCATGGTCTGGACACTTCTTCAACTTTTGGCTGAATCTCCACCAGGTATCATGTATTGCTTCTCCTGGTAGCTGCTTATGGGCACTTATCTCGTCTTTCATTTGCAGCTCTTTTGATTCTGGAAAGAATCGTTCCAGGAACGTTTCCTTCAGTTCAGTCCAAGTCCTGAGTGAGTCATCATACATCTCATTCAGCCAATTTGTTTCCTCTCCAGTAAGAGAACAACCTTAGTCTCATTGTTGTCCGGCTAACTCCATGAATTTCCTCTCCAGTAAGAGAATAGCCTTAGTCTTATTGTTGTCCGGCTAACTCCAGGAATTTCTTGCGATTTGCAGATCGCCCCAAAGTTCATCAAATGTTGATTAGCATTATCACCAGTTGCAGCCCTGAACATAACTTTCAGATTCAGTAGTTGAATTATAGTGCTGGTGATTGTGAATTTAACACCTGGAGGTAGTGCAGGTAACACTATCGCTCCCATGGCTCCAACTCTATCCAAGTGTAAGTCATCCTCTTCATACATCATGTGAGCTGGATATTGTGCTCTACCCATTGGAGCTATTGGTTGGCGGTGGGGAGGAATGATTCCATCCACTGCTATGTTTTTGTTCACTGTCCTAGGTTGGTTGTTCACAAAATTTGGCTGAACACCTCTTGCGACGCTTTCACCTTCCAATCCAAATCTCTGTCTCTGTGCCTCAAGTTCTTATGCGTTCACCTTTTTTCGAATAGTTCTACGAAGTTCTAGGTCGTAAGGAATCAATGGAGCTCCTTTACTCCTAGTATTTGGCATACACTGTCGAACTCACCTGAAAAAGATAGACATTGAACAATACATAAAATTAGGAAATCTAACTACACTTAGAATAAAAGCTAGTAAAACACTTCTGAATTGAAATTTCCTGGTAGTTGCGCCAAAATTTTATACGTCTAAACTTACACCTCAATTAAGAGATATAAATGGTTGAAGTCAATTTATAGAACTCAACGTGAGTTGAGGTCGATCCCATAGAGAATTTCTTTACAAAAATGATTTCACTATCGCGTTTTACTCAAATGTCGTTATTATTTCCTAAATAAACAATTACTGAAAGTAAAATTGGGTTTAGCATTAACACTTTAGTAGCCAAAATTGTAAAGTAACTCTAATTCAAAAATGAACAAGATATTAGTTTTGAAGTTGTTTCAATAATTAACTGAAACTAGGATTGTGTTCCCCATAACATTGCATCTAATGTTCTTCCGTAATTAATTTTCAAGCAACTTACGTCTACAAATTACATGCGAGCTAACTATATCTGACACTTCTCAGTCTACGTAGATAATCTTCACTCAAGTCATCTCGGTCCCAGAGTTTTAAACGATTTACCCTCGCCTATAATTGTGTTAAGATTCTTTTCTCTCGAACTCAAACTTTGATCAATTTAGTTAGATTAGTTTAACTTTTTCCTAACTATCATTTTTCTCTCAAACAAATGACAGATACATGCTCATCCTAATGCGTGCACTCATCAGAATACATGAATAACGAAAACTAAAATACAGTTTGTAACCACAAATTGCCTTTCACTCGTTTTACGAAATCACAGTTAGAATTCCGTCATCGATCCCACAACCCTAGTTGTGGCGTTTAGCTACTCATAATTTCACATAAATGTTTAGAAACATATATTGAAAACATGTTAGAAAATACTTATGAGAATAAGCAAATCAACCACCACTTTGATATTTCAAAAACCTAAAAAACCAAACTTCAAACTTAATTCAATATCCGAAATAAAAAATCAAAAGCTATGAATTCTGGAAACTTGTTCGTCGTTCAATGAATGATAAAATAAAACATACAAAACGACCTAATTAATTTAAAAGTAGTGTTTTAAAAAGAGTCCTACTCGAAGTAGGACTAAAATGTCGAGGACTTCACGCCCACTTCTACAGCCCGTGAGGGCTTCACGGTCCATGAAGCCCTCTGTGGTCTTCCCTTGGAACTCCCCAAAATTGGGTCTTCAATACTTGACACTGGAACATGCATCATGGACAACATGACGGACCGTTAAAGAGACCACGGTCCGTCTGGGTATCCGCGGTATTCATTTGGACTTTCCCAAAGCTGGGTCTTCAAAGTCATCACACTGGAAAGGGAACTACGGACAACACCACGGACCATCATAGGGACCACGGCCCGTGAAAGTGTCTGTGGTCTTCACTTGGGTCCAACATCTTTCAGCTTCTGAAGCCCCTTCACTGCCTCATTACTATGACATGCACCACGGGCCGTTGTAAGGACTACGACTCATGAAGTCGTCCGTAGTCTTCACTTGGTTCAGTTCCTTTTTCAACTTTTCCTTGCCCATTCATTGGTTCAGCTTCACGACTAGCACCATGGTTCGTGACAAGGACCACGACCCGTATAGGTGCTCGTGGTCTTCACTTAGCATTTGATTATCAGCAACCTTCTTTTCTTTCATCTTTCACGTCAACATGTTTCACCTGTACAAACACTACCAAACATATTATATCCACATAAATATACTCGATTCTAGTATCAATTCTTAGTTTCAAGCATCAAATGTGCCAAGAGTTCGCGACACATCAATTACAATCAACATTATCAACCCTAGGCCAAACCCAAGATCCTAAAACCTAATTTAGGGTTTTTTTCCACCATTAGTTTCAGATCAAAACCCTCCCCTAATGATAATCACCCATAAATCTAAGTTCTACGGATCGAAAAGCGGATTAGGGGAGTAAAATCCTTAGCTTTAGTGCTAGAAAAGGTGGAAAAATGTCAAGAACTTGCCCTGGTTCGTCCCTTAGCTCTCAAGAACAAAACTTGTAAAAAAATAACATTTTTAGGGTTTATTTCTAACTTAAATCGCGACTGTCCCGCTACAGCGACCCCGCTCTGGCGGCTTGCATGGAGAAAGAACGTCAGAATTAGAGTTTCAAACACCCATTTCACAACACACCTTCAACCCATGACATTTAAAAACTACCCGTTCACGCTAAGATCAATTTAGGGAGTTCTACTCGCCCGAATTTGATTCCGTAAAGTCGCACAATTTCCTTAACGTCCTGACTATCTACTCGTGTCATCAAATTTATTATTAAATCTCTCATTCAATACCAGATTTCCCTAGTTCTCACTGACTCAGATTTTGTCCAAATCTGGACTAGGCTAGGAATTCCGAAGTTACTACTCAAAAATTTTCTGGCCTCAATTCTTTCTCTATTGGCTTTTCCCTAACGAAGAAAACATGTCATTAAAATAGATACCAGTTTACCCATCACTTGTCACCGAGTGATTAACTAGGAAAGACTGGCTAAAGTAAGGTTAGAGTAGTACCTAAATCATCAAATAACTGGGGATACTTGTCTCGTATGTCCTTCTCGTTTTCCCAAGTAGTTTTCTCAACCGGACGATACTTCCATTGAACCTTCACAGACTTTATCTCCTTGGTCCTTAGCTTTCGGACCTCGCGATCAAGAATTGCAACCGGTTCTTCCTCATATTGAAGGTCTTGGTTTAACAAAACTGAGTCTCACTTTATGATGTAATTTATGTTCCCAAACCAACCAATTGAATACCTACACATCCTCACATACAATGCCTTAATGAAATCATCTCAATACTCGAGTGATAATTAATGTTGTATGTAAACTTAACTAACAATAAAAATGATTCCCAATAACCACCGAAGTTGATCGTACACACGTCTGCAATATGTTATCATGGACCTTGACACCATAATCAGGACGAATCCCTTCTCACTTAAGCATGATAAAATTCTAAATCAATACTATCTACCACTAGAAGTGAACCTGAACCAACTAACACACACTCATAATACCCAAATAATCATAGTTCTTATCAGCATCTCCATCTCACAACATAAATTTTCATGAGCTTAAGTTATAAAATTTTGATCTTTTGACATCAGATACTCATCGATGGATATGTCCAAGCATACAAACCCGCTAACAACACTATCGAAATGCTAGATTAGTAATTGTGGTTGGAGATTACCCTTAAAAACAGTAGAATTGGACCCAATAATCCCCACATTCAACCACACATAACCATTACATGACCTCTACGACAAGATGAATGTTAGGATTGTCGGACAACCATAAGTACGCATGGTAGCTCTTCTATGAATTTTCATAAGCAAGGGGGTACATGTAGAACCACTGAAATACTTTAAAAACTCCAAGACAACACCAAATATGTCATCTGAAATAACCAAATCTTCCTAATTATCCCACTAAACCAAGAGACATCATAGGATCGGTACACCTGATCCACCACTAAGGATCCATCCACAAAAGTGAAAACATACATGAACATAGCTAGTGAATCATACTCTCAATACTAACAGCCATCATGAACACTCCGACCATTTACCTTACTCTAAACCAACACTTTTAATGAAAACCTTTATTAGATACTTTAACAATCACAGTAATAAACTTTACCTCTTTAGCCTTTGCAATCAAATAAAATATTCTTGCTCTCGCCTCTCTCTAAAAGTTGTACTACATCCTACTAACTTTCTTCATCATGACTCTAGCTTTTTTAAATTCTTTTCGAGTGGTGTCCCACCATCTCTTAAAACATTCCATACAACCACATTACTCACCAAATATTAGAAAACCACAGCCTTAGATACTCGCAAGTCGTAATTACTATACAAAATTTGCTTAACCAATAATCTTATTATATAGTTGCATCCCATCACGAATTCTTATTACCATTACGCTCACTCAGCCTTGACTATCACTATGAAGTCAACCTTTTCATCGACATGATACCTCAAACTCAGGTATACTCATAAAATTCAAAGGACTAACGCAAATTTTATACGCATTTTTTTACTAAAATCTTCAATTTCCTTCACCCAAGTATACCCAATGGGACTTTCTTTATCCATAAGCTTGTCATTCCCGTATCAATACACTCTTTTATGGCTTAAGATAAAATCACCAGTCCTCATATACTACCATCTTTTTTTCTTAAGAAACAAGACATGAGCACCCTACGGGGAAGTACTTGGACGGATGAAACCTTTAACCATAAGCTGCTGGATTTGAGCCTTAAGCTCTCTCGATTTTACCGAAGCCATGCAATAAGCAGGGATGGAAATAGGGAGAGTATCATGTTCCAAGTCAATGCATAAATCTATATCTTTATCCAGAGGCATACCAGGCAAATCGGTAGGAAACACTTCCTTAAACTCAGACACTACAGGAATAGACTCAATAAAGGGAGACTCAACCTCAATATCCCGAATAAGAGCCAAGCATTCCTAACATCCCTGCCCCACCAATTTCCTAGCCCGAATGGAGGATATGATCTTACCTAGCTTAGACTTGTACACCCCTTCCCACTCTAACTTTTCCCTACCGGAGACTATAGAGTCACAGACTTAGCATTACAATTAAGAACAACAAATATGGGGACAACCAAGTCACGCCTAAGATTATATCAAAGTCAGTCATATCCAAAATAACCAAGTCAGAACACCCATAAACAAAACAGGGCAATCACGATACACATGGGTGACTATGACTGACTCTCCAACTGGGGTAGAAACATGGATGGGGGCATCAAGTATATCACACATCATATCAAAACCCAAGGCAAATCGAACTGATACACATGAATAAGTAGAACCTGGATCAAACAAAACAGTAGTCATCCGGTCACAGACAAGAATAACACTTGTGACCACTGCATCAAACACCTCAGCCTTGGTCTTTCCCGGAAAGTCATAAAATTGAGCCCTGTCATCTTGACGGGCAACCTCATTGTCAGGCGGCACTGCTCCCCTACCTGCATTACCATTTCTCCGGCCTCCACGGCCTCGTTGATTTCCTCCTCATATGCCTAGGTTCTCCACAATTTTAAAACATCTAATAACTTAACCAAGTAAGCATCGCCGCTATTGTAGCAGTCATATCATGACCCTCTTTGATATACACTCAATCTAGGAAATCACAGTAGATATTCTAACTTCAATCATCGCAACATAATTTCATCATTTACTAAGCAACTCATACATGTTATGACAACACTATTAAATGCATTTGCCAAAGTAATGGTGTTAATTATCTAGCCTTCTCTGTTGTGATTGTCATTATGACAACTCATTGTGATTGTTTAGATAAATTTGAGCCAAATTAGGATGTCTTTATGAACTATATAAGTATCTAATTTTGCTCTCTGTTGTGTTAAAATTTTATTGGGTTGATTGATTGCTCCTCTTGTCCATTGTGAGGCATGTCAGTTTAATATTAAGTTGTTCTTGATATGAGTATTTTGTCATTGCTAAATATTTTGTCCTGTTCTTTAGTGATTAGCATGTTAGTTATTGGATTTTCTTCCCTCTGTTTATATCAAAATAACATCAAAATTTCTTCTTTAATGAGCTAACTAAATGTCTTCCTAAGGCCTATTTTTAAAAGATTTTTTTTTTTGCTAGAATAGATTATGCTTATGATGAGTTCATACCTAATTTATTTGTCTAAAGAATACATGAGACTTTAAAGGGGTTTGCTTGGAAAAATTCCCAATTTGTTACGTTATGCTTGAACATGGAAATGTTGTCTTTGGTTTCTTTAAAAAATATGAACGAATGAGATGGTTTCATTGTTCACTTTATCTAAGCTTTGTTTCCTATTCCTGTGACTAAGTTTTAATTTTAGCAAGTGGTTAGTTGTCATGGCTGTTTGTATCTTTCAGTAATTTTAATTTTTGGGGTCACGAAGGAATGCTAATCTTTTCATTTGTTCTCTCCTCATGCGACTACAATCCGCGTCCACTTCGGACTTATCCCTTGCATTTCGTCGATTTGAATCTCATCGAGTCACCCAAAATTCAAAGCGGTGAACAGGTTGTAGACAGCAAATAAGGCAGGAAATCGAAACTTAAGTGCCCGAAAAGTCCAAAACAGGCTATATGATTTCTATATACAGTAGTATACACTCATTATATAGCGATATACAGCTCAAAAACGTGAAAAATACAAAGATAAGGTAAAATACAGGGGTTCGGAAGTAGGAGATACATGGAAAGAGATGATATACATACCGATATACATTGATATACAGCCGATGTATACAAAAATGGGAATTTGGTTAAGACCAAAATTTCCAGCGAAATTGGCCCAAAAGGAGGCCCAAATTCAATTTCTCCCTTACTCTTTAATTATTTGATTGTGATTATTTATTGTTTGTTGTTTAACTCTAACTTTATAATTGTTAATTAGCTTAATTAGATTCCCCAAAAGATGAGTTATTTTCTTTTTGTTGGTTTACTTTGAATACATTTTGTTGTGTTCATTCATTTTATATCAAGTACGCCGATCAAATTTTATTAAGTTAAATCTTCATTTTTTTTGAAAAAAGGGATATGTTCTTTAATGGTCTTCACTTAAATCACATTTTTACTCATTTTAAAATTATTTTATGTTAAAATATTTTTCTCAAATAGACTTTAAAAATGTTAGTCAAAACTTTTTTTTAATTAATTTAAAGAATACTTATTTAGTCATTTTCTCAAAAAGGTTAGTCAAAACTCTTATTCTTCAATTATAAAAAATGGTTTTCATGCTTAAATTTACCAATTGAGTTTAAATCATTATTTTTTAAAATGAGACGAGCAACTCCTAATTAATCCAGTTTTGTTAAAATTGTATTCACATGCAATTTATTTCAAATGTTTCATTTTTGGGTCCCTTTCTCTAAAAATAAAATAAAAAATGTGTTATTATTTTCACAAAGTTAACCAAATATTGTTAAAATAGTCAAAATATATATTAGTCAAGTCACAGGTCAACCGCATGTTAGCGGACACTTCGAATGCTTAAACTTTTTCCGAAGTGTAAATTGAACCCCGAATCCTCTTTTGTTTCAAATGATTTTTTCTGTTTAAATCTTTTCAAATTATAAGTTTTCTTAACTTCTTTAAAAAATTAAGTGGCGACTCTTTTCTAAGTATTTTTCTTGAATTGTTTTATACTTAGAACATTTCAAAATAGTGATTTTTCTAAAGGTTAGGAAAATTACGGCATAACAGAAATGACGACTCCGCTGGGGACTTAATTAAGTTCTAACCATAAGATTTGACTATTTGACTAATTGTTATTAATTGTGAATTTATTATTTGTGCTTAATGTCTTTAAATTGCTATAAACTGTTGCATTCATGGCCTAACATATTCCGTCAAACGACGCATATTTTTTATTTTCCACTTAAAGGACGATTATGCGGGCCGCAGTCGTTCGTTAACCAAATTGTTCTCGGGACACCCTGACAAATATAGTTGGCTACTAGATAGTCAACGGTTGTTAACTGTCCCAGTCCAAGTAGTCCGCTTGGATCACCAATCTACTATAAAGAAAGCCACTCTTAGTTAAGACTAGTGTAGAGCCAAACCAAATTCCAAATTTAGCGCATTTGAACTAAGTTGACCCAACACCCAAGGCGTGTTTGGGCCCATTAGAAGTTCACCTTGTGTCAATTTGGCCCATTGGTCAATAAAAGACAATCATACTTGTGTGTTCATATTTGAAGGATGTATACATCATTTGACAAAACATTATTTCTTGGGGTTAGGAATTTAATAGTTTGTTCGAGACAAAGAAAGATCAAATTACCATTGCATCTGAAGACGTTGACATTCCGAGATGGCAAGAAGCCCAAGAACGGAGAGCCTTCCGTGGAATCATAGTTTAGGATTGTACCCCTGCGTGAGACTGATTATTTGTATCCATTTTTCCCTATTAGGTATCCCCATTTAATTTGTTTGCAAAGTTTGTATAAATTTTAATTTTATGAGGCAATGGAATGTTTCAAATGACGTCATACATCCTTCAATTCGATAGACCCACCTTTGGCATAAAAATGTCACAAGTTTAGGGCGCGATATAAATTGTTTGTGTGTTGCTTGATATAATTGTTTTGTATTGTGATGTGTCATTTTGTCTAAAGTAGGATTAGTCCACTTTTGTTTGTTAGAACACCTTAAGCATATATTAAAGTCCACAACAACAAAGTCCGTCCAAATTACTTCTGAAGTGTTGTCCAAGTTTCTCAAAAATATATAAATCTTCTACTCCAAAAATCTCCTAAGTTTTTATACGTCCATCACAGGAAGGTTGATTTGCTAGAATGTCTGGAAAGATTGTCAACGCACCAATCCCACCCATTGCTTTGGGTAGTGAGGAAGAAACTGAAGAATCAATGTTCAAAAAATTTATCGAGACTAAAGAGAGGATAGTTGCAGCCAAAAGGAGACTTGTAGTACTAGACCAAACTGAATGGATGCTACGAGAGAGAATTATTGAGGTTGACATGGAAACAGTCTCAGTGAAAAGAAAGATTGCAAAAATTGATCAAGAGATAATTAATATCACTAAAGCGTCTGCAAGGATCCCCAAAATTGAACGGGACATTAAGAAACTAAATTTTGGGAATGCTTCCTCCATGAGGGGAAATGGTAAAACAAAAGAGGGTTCAGATGACGAGAGCATCGGATCGTCACCCTACAGTTGAAGAAGTATGAAAGAAGCTTTTGGGTAGATTTAGGTTTATGTAACGCATTTCTCATGTTTGTCATGTTGTTTTTAAATTTTTATTGTAATCAAGAACTACGCGAGACTTGAGCCCATAGGGGGTACGTAGGAAGCTCTTTTCGAGCCTAGTCTCTCCATCAATTTCGAGAAGGGTACGTTTAGGTTATCTTATGTAATTCGAACTACGTCGGGCCGATTTCCTTGGTGGATACGTAGGCAGCCTACTTAAGGCTCGGCCCCTATCTTTTCAATTTTTATTCTCCCTTATTAGTGAATGATTCTGAAGAGTTCCACCTACAAAAGCATATGAGTGGAAGAAATTAACAAGATTCTATGCAAGTCGACCTTTCCAATTCAATTGCAAAAAAGATTTCTTTCCATTTGAGTCCTCAAATTCACCCGAAATATTTCCGTGGATTAATCTGCTTGAAGTAAAATGACACTTATGTGTTTATGTCATCTTATTTGCATATCTCGTTAAAAACAAAACTAACACATTTGTCTTTTGAGTTGTTCTTCTCTACAGCAATCATACCATCCTTCCCTGATCATTCTTTGGAGAAAGGCAAGAGCAAAATGACTGGTACTTCTGAAGAAACAGGAATAGTGGATGTGACCATCAGAAATGCCGAACTTGCTGATCAGAGTGAGTTGATCTCTCAGTTAATGCAACGAATTGCAGACATGCATGAAGAACTTCAACAGACCAAAGATCTGGCCAAACTGGCCATTGCATCGAATGAACACCCCGCCCCCCCTGAAATTAGAAAACCTCCTTCTCCTTTTCCATCTCTAAGTTCCCCATTACCCAACTATTTCCCTACCCATACCACAGGACCCATCACTTCCACCCCTAATCCTTATACCATTGACTTAACTGTATCCAACGTTCCTTACGCCGGCACTTCCTACCAAACACCACCACCATTACCAAATCAGAACCAAGCACCTAACACTAATCACTCCCAAATCTTTACACCGACCCACCAAATTCCACCCCTAGTGTCTAATAATCCACGTGTTTTGCCTAGCCAGTGATGTGAGGCTAAAAATATATTTTTTTAATTATTATTTTCTCACATTTATTATTTATATTTATCCTTTTTGAGCATGAATTTTATGAATTGTGCTAAATTGCGTTTATTTGTAGGATTAAATTGGTAGAAAAATGAAGAAGTTTGGAGCTAAAATGAATTAAAGATGAAAGGTTGAAGAAGGAAGTCAAGCTGGCAGCTTAATGAATTAAATTGAATAAAATAATATATTTATATATACATGGGAATGACGGCTGCAATTGAGAAATTTTAATTTTGATGTTTGCTGCTGCCACGTGGCAGCAAGTGAATAGTGAAGAAATATGTTGAGGCGGCAGCACCATGATTCACGCGGCAGGGAAAATAAAAGGAATCCAATTTCTTTTGGTTTTGGATTCCTAATTTAATTTGGACTAAATTATTTTATTTAGGGTTTCCTACATTTATAAATAGTGCACATAAATAATTATTTGGGGAGGGGGCCAAGAACCAAGATACAAGACACAATATAAATTTTCTTCTAGCTTAGGAATTTTGGAAGAGCTGCCGTGGAGGCCGGAGAATTGTGGTTTATTCTTTCTTCTCCCTTATTATTTATTTGTATTCGTGATTAATAAAAAATAGTTTAGCTATTGTTCTTAACTTTTTATGATTAACACAAGCATATTTATTTTAATAAATTTTGATTGTGTTTTTGAGATAATGAGTAGCTAACTTTCATAACTAGAGTTGTGGGAACCATGAGCAATTAACAAAGTATGAATAGTAAATTAGCAATTCTTGAATAGTGTCTTGCATGCATTGATAATTTTTTTGTTTAGAAGTCTTTTTAACGAGTGCACGCGTTAGAACTCGCATTGTTGCTACTTGCCGGACCAAGGAGGTAATCAACAAGAAAAGAATTATCAACATAGATTTAGTGTGATACTATCTAATAGGCTAGTGTCGATTGGTGCGAAGTAATAACTAAGCCAAACATCGATTATGATGTCTAATATGAGGTAAAGGTAAGGGTTAGTAAATTATACACACGTAGCCAGACCAAGGTGCGGGGTGAAATTCTCTAGATGCCGGACCAAGGATTTAGAGATACCTAACTTAT
>JAJOOR010023634.1:0-24039 GCA_036250505.1 Solanum acaule
TTAGGGTTTAAAATATAGTATTTAGGATTTAACGTTTAAGGTTAGGGTTTATGGTTTAGGGTTTAGTGTTTAGAATTAATAGTTTAGGTTTACGGTTTAGGATTAGGGATTAGGTTTTAGGATTTAGGGTTTACAGTTTAGGGTTTAGGGTTTAGACTTTAGGAATTTGGGTTTAGGGTTTAGTATTTAGGGTTTAGAGTCTAGGATTAAGATTTAGGGTTTAGAGTTAAAAATTTAGGGTTTAGGTTTTAGGATTTTGTGTTAAGAGTTAAGGTTTAGGGTTTAGGGTTTTTGGTTTTGGGTTTAGGTCTTATTGTTTATGGTTTAGGATTTTGGGTTATGGTTTAGGGTTTAGGGTATTGGGTTTAGAGTTTAGGATTTAGGGTTTAAGGCCTAGGGTTTTGTGTTTAGTGTTTCGGGTTTAGAGTTTAGGATTTATTGTTTAGGACTAAGGGATTTAGGGTTCAGGGTTTAGGGTTATGGATAAGGGTTTAGAGTTTATGATTTATGGTTTAGGGTTTAGGCATTGGGGTTTATGGTTTATGGTTTGGGATTTAGGATTTAGGGTTTATTGTTTAGGGTTTAGGGTTTAGGGTTTTGGGTTTTGAGTTTAGGATTTTCTATTTAGGTTTTAGTGTTTAGGGTTTAGTGTTTAGGGTTTAATGGTTAGGGCTAGGGTTTAGGGTTTAGAATTTAGAGTTTAGAGTTTGGATCTAAGGTTTAGGGTCAAGGGTTTACGAGTTGGGGTTTAGGGTTTAGGTTTAGGATTTAGGATTTAGGATTTAGGGTTTCGGGTTTAGGGTTTAGGGTTTAGGTTTAGGGTTTAGGGTTTAGGGTTTAGGGTTTACGGCTAGGGTTTAGGGTTTAGGGTTTAGATGTAGGGTTTACAGTTTTGGGTTTAGGGTTTAGGGTTTAGGTTTTTGATTTATGGTTTAGGGTTTAGGGATTAGGTCTGGGGTTTTAGGTTAGTGTAATAGGGTTTGGGATTTGGGCTTTGGGGTTTGGTATTTAGGGTTTATTGTGTAGGGTTTAGAGTTTAGAATTTAGGATTTACGGTTAAGGGTTTAACGTTTAGAGTTTAGGGTTTACGGTTTAGGTTTTAGGTTTTAGGGGTTTGGGTTTAGGGGTTTAAGGTTTAGAGGTTAGTTTTTAGGGGTCAGGGTTTAGGGTTTAGTGTTTAGTGTTTAGGGTTTTTGTTTTTTTTTTTGTTTTTAACGACCCTTAAGGGGGTCAGGAGCTGAGCAACACCCCCAGGCCTTATCATATATAAAATTCAAATATACATGGAGGGGGGCAAGTACCTTACCTCCAATCCTATGGTGGGTAGAAGTAAACCTACCTACTAAGGTTAGTCTACTTCACCCAATACAATAAGATGTAAATTAAACTAAGCACCTAGAGAGGATTCCTCTCTTAATACACAGTACTAATAATACATAAAAGAGGGAGACTCTCCCCTTACAAGAAAATGAAGATACACCTAGACAAACTAATATACCTAAGTAAGACATATTAGATCCGAATAGAATATATCTCAAGAAATTCATTGTAAGAATCAACTGATGACTTAATTGATCTCATAAGAGATGGTAAGTCCTGCAATTATAAAATATCCTTGCCTATCGTTGATATTGAAAAGGCTAGCCTGTTGAAACAAGTTATTGTTAATCAAGGTGCTTGCTTTATCCTTTTCAGCTTCTTTCGTCTGAAATTGTGAACTCCCATTTTCTCCAAAAGATAACTTCCTTTAACTGCGTGAGGTAATTGGTGTGGAGTGTAGTAATGTTGTTCAATATCATTTTGGTGACTATGTTTGGCCAGCAGATCTGCAGTACTATTGGTTAGCAAGAGTTTTCAATTCCTGTATCAACCTGTGCATTCTCCAAAGAATAGAAACTTGCAAGAGCCACTTAGTTAATAATTCAGAATCAACTTCTAACAAGATATTGTTATAACCATGTTGTATACACCAATTTAATCCATAACATGCAGCCTGCACCTCAGCTTGATTATTAGTGCCTTCACCAAAACGTACAGCAAAGGCATATATGATAACTCCTTGATCATCTCTAAGAATGCCTCCTCCTCCAATTTTCCCGGGATTGTGTAGAGCACTACCATCCGTATTCAACTTATATTTATTAGTAGGAGGGGTCTTCCACATTACTAATGTAATTCGTATATCCTGATTGCATTTGCAATGCAGTCCACTACTTCTGGCCAGCTCCCGAGGCAGCTGTAGGTAAGGAAAAGCAGAGTGGAGAAGTAAAAGCATATCTTTAAGAATCAAATATTTAACTTTGAGGATACTAGATACCTTTCCTCCATATTTGGCTGAACATCTATTTTTCCATAAATTCCAGCATATAACTATAGGAAGTGTTTTGATAATGGTCGTGTGTGCTACATTTTTCCCTGTAATATCATTCCAGCTCAAAAGTTGATTAATCAGTGAAGTTTGCTGAATCTTGAATCCTATGCTACCTGCAAAAAACCTCCAGATATGACCTGCAAAATGTCCTTGAATGAAGATGTGATCCACTTCATCCCATCCCTGTTTAAGACAGCAGAAGCATTTCACTGGTTCCACTCCGAAAATTGCTAGTATTTCATTGGTGGGCAATTTATACCGTAATGCTCTCCATAGCAAAAAAGACATCTTGAAAGGTATATATTTGTGCCAAATTTGAGCATTAAGGATTGTATGTTCCTTCTTAGTTCTGCACATTTCCCAGGCTGATGTGCAGCTGAATTTTCCAGCTTCAGTCTGCTTCCAAACTGATGTATATTTAATTCCCTGCACAAACTGGATTTTAGTATTTAAAATAGAAGGAATTAGAATAGGTGGAACCTGTTGCCTCAGTTTTCTTTCATTCCATTTCCCATCTACGAGAAAATGTGCCACAATAGCATTATTTAAGCTGGATACAGAAGAGGTATAATTAGCAATGGCACCCCCTTCTAGCCAATCATCCCACCAAAATGAACAGCTACCCGAGTTGATTTGCCAACCTATATACTCTTCAACTTTAATTTTGTGTTTCATCATGTATTTCCACATCAAAGACTGTCCAGTATCCACCTTTTTAGCAACTGGATGAGCTCTTTGACAATACTTGCATTTAAGAAATTAACTCCATAAGGATACCTTAGACCTGAAACTCCACCATTGTTTGTATTGTAGAGAGGTACAAATATCAGTTAATCTTCTTATCCCTAACCCCCCCTTTCATTATAAGGTAGACACATGGTATCTAGGGAGGCCCAATGATATTTCCTTTTATCCAAATCTTTTCCCCAGAAAAATTCAGCAATAATGACATCAATGTATTTAATAGTAGTGTTGGGAGGAGAAATTGCAGCCATAGTATGTAGAGGTATAGATTGCAAAGCATGCTTGATCAATGTAATTTTGCCCCCAAAACTAAGCATTCTAGCCTGCCACCCACAGAACTAAGATTATTGATTAATGGTTTGTGGGTATTGGGTTGACTTGGGTTTTGCTCGAGAGAGTGAATCCTAAACCCAATCCCACACATTTAGCTCGAGAGAGAGAATGGATGTATATGTTTTTCATTTTCATGCATGTTGATGTTCGAAAGATATCACCTGATTCAGGGTAGTTGTTCGAGAAAAAAACTCTATTCCTTATAGTCTAGCCTACTTACTGATATTTAGCTATTTACGAGTAGTTGCAATAACCCATATGCGTATATTATCCTATAATCGATCACATCCCAAGAATTTATCTCCCTATTGTTATTTCAAATTGTTTGTGATCGTTTGTAGTTGATAATTACAATCAAATTCCCTTATATGAGATTCGTGTCACCCTTTTAATTTGATATGTCTTTTTCTTCGGTAATGTTTATTCCTATGGATGATTAGACCGCATTCATACTTCCTTTTTGAGTTCTAAACACGTACTGCTCCCTGTGGGATTCAACTCTAACTCATTTAGTTGGGTTTAATACTGATTTACGATTGTTGACACTTAGAATTGGAAGAAGTGTGCTTGAAACATTAAATCACCACCTGCTCACAAAAAGCTAACCACAAATTCAAAGTAAAGTAAGCCGATTCAACTAGAAATAGGATTAGATCATAGCTATACTTCAATAAGAGAATTATAAACACCTCTCTCTGGCAGTGGCACCATTTTAAAATAGGTTTATACTAGATTGCAATCTCCTACACCTCATCCAATACTAGATTTATTGGCCTTTTACTATTTGTGGTTGGCTGGTAGTTAACAGAGAACGAGATGAGTGTGAACGGAAATAACTGTAGCCAACTTGGACCTCTAGATGACATGGGCAATTTGAATGATGTCAATGAAATTCACTTTGGTGGTATAGGTGGTTTTTGTTTACCTCCTCTCTAGGGTGATATTGTCTTCCACGTGAGTAGCACGATATTGTAACTCATGCAAATGAACGGATTATTTGGAGGACTAGCTCATGAGGATACCCGTGATCATATTCAGAACTTTGTGGACGTATGTGGTCCATTCTCATTCAAAAACATCTCACAAGAGTCAATATGTCTCCGGTTGTTCCCTTTCTCTTTAATGGGGGAATCAACCAAATGGTTAGCTGATCTACCGAGGGATTCTATTACGTCTTGGGATGAGCTTACTGAGGCCTTCTACATAAGTTTTTTCCCTCCATCAAAGATGATGGCATTGAAAGATAATAATCAGGGCTTTAAACGTTTAGAGGGTGAAGCAATCGATGAGACATGGCTGAGATTTCAGAAGGTGATACTTCAATGTCCGACTCACGGCATTCCAAACAACGTGTTATTGCAACACTTCTACCAGAGTCTTGACTCGGTGTAAAAAGGTGTGGTTGATCAACTTGTCCAAGGAGGTATTATGCGGCAACCATTCGAAATAGCATCAAATCTCTTCGATGGTATGATCAAGATAAACAAAGTCTGGTACACTCGGGAGGATTAGGTGTCTTCTTTGACCTTTAGTATAACAAAGGAGTAGATAGAGAAAGACGAAGAACGAGGCCAATACATGGCCAAAATGATGACCCAATTTGATATTTTGTCGAAAAATGTGATGGGTAGTGGGTCGAAAAATGTGAATGTTGTTAGTGTTTGTGGAGTGAACCTAGAGGATGCACACTTTGAGGCTCTATATAATGAGGAAGTGAATTTTCTTGCAAATCAAGCAGGAGGTTTCCATCCGAGCAATCCAAGGCAAGTCGGGAATCAAATTTGGAATAAAGAGCAGGTTCATGGATAGAGAAATCGTGACAGGGAATGACGTGACCATGGGACTAATTGGAAGGAACATGATGGTGAAACGGAAAGATACATTCCTCCCCATGAGTGTCAAAAGACAAAAGTGCAAAGGGGTGATCTGGAGAACTTTCACATGGAAGATAAGCTTGCATGCATTATCAATAAAGTGGAAGGGTCGGACAAGGTGCTTAATGAAATGAAAGAGGACGTCTCCATGCTCAATCAGACGGTCATCTCTCACTCAGTGTCCATCAAACAAATGGAAATGCAAATGGGTCTAATCTCATAAAATTTAAAACCAAGGCCAAAAGGAAGTTTACAAAGTGATACCTTGGCTAACCCAAAAAATTAACCTTGAAAGCCTATCCATGTCGGGCCACGACATTCGATAAGGCGCTTCTTTGGAGGCAACCCAAGATTCTATGCTTTTATTACTATTTTTTTTTTAAACGCGTGTTAAATATGTAGATTGAAATTAGAAATGTCTGAAAATGGGCAGTTATGCATGCTATTGGTCTAGTCGGCGAGCCCGACTTGGACCGTCGTGTGAACCACCTAGCTTGCTGGAGGTTCTGTAAAACTCGGCGAGCTAAAGTGCTACTTGGCGTATCGCCAAGTGAGTTGGCGACAAAAGTTATGGTCACCGACTGGTGCGCGAACTGAAGTGTCAAAAAGGCCAAACTATATAAAATTCAAAGATCTCCCTCATTTTCATACTTTTCGACTTCCAAACATTCACAAATGCATATTTTCTTAGTCTCGTACTATTTTACTTGCTCTTTGGGTGGGATCGATAACCCAGAGAGGATTTTTGGATTCGTTGCTAGCCTAGCTTTTCTAATCGAGGCGTACTATTTTTCTTATTATTAATTTTTTTTTTGTTCTTTTTTTTACATGGGGGGTTCATCTTTTTCATCATGATCCTTTAAAGGCGGATTTTCACATTCCTTGATTTTCCTTCTTTTTCACTACGCCCTATGCAAACAGACCAACACTTCACGAAGGTTATAGATGAAGGGACAAAGAGGTCAAAGTTGTTCAAGTTTCTTCCAAAGAAAAGGATATGCTCAAAGGGTGCCAAGCTAGGTTCACACTCTCACAAGGTGGCCACAAAAAAGTATAAGATCAATTTTTGGTTCACTCTTCACAAATTTGTCCTTAGATCTTCTCAATCGCTTGCTTCTATCAATCAATTGGACTAACGAGCCAAATTCTTGGTATTCCCAAGCACATATTTCAAGAAAACCTCACCATACATGGCATTCGACACAATCATCAAACAAGATCCTACAATTTTCCGCTAGCGTGCAACGATCATCAAAAGATATCAACTCGCCAACCAACTAGTCATAATGAAATGCTAAGAGTTCGCATATGACTTATGTACCTCAATTTGCCTCATCAGAGTCGATTTGACTACAACACAAATAGATCACAATCTAAACTTCAATAAGATAATTTGAAACACCAATCCCCAGCAGCGGTGCAATTTTTAATAAATTCTCAACTACACCTCATCCAATACTAGGTGTAGGTGATCACAATCTAGTATAAACCCAACAAAGAATTGCGGTCGATCCCACATGAAGTGATACAAATTAGAATTAAGTTACGAAGTTATAAATGTGGTCTAATCAATTGTAGAAATCAAAATTATCAAAATAATTTAAATAAATCAAAGGGTTGACAACAATTGTCAAATGTGGGGTTTAGATTTGACAACTAACAAATGAGAAAAACAGGGGAGTAATCAAGTAGATAAGGGATATTTGGGGATGTGATCGATTAAAGGCTAATTCAGCTATATGGGTTAGTATAATTTACAAACAATTGTTAAATCTTAGTGGGTAGGCTAGAATATAGATGCCATAGCTTTCTCTCCAACAATTATTACGATTCAAGCGAGTTCTCTAGAAACTCGACAAGCATAACACTATAAGCAGAGCAATACCTCAATTTATCTACTCTCTCGAGCTAGATAGGTAGGATCGAGTTAAGATTCACTCTCTCGAGCTGAACCCACAACAACCCAATCACTACAATTATCAATCGATAACCTTAGTTTTAAAACCTATTTCTCAAGCAAGCCCAGAACACTAATTTAGAAGTACATTTGAAACTACACTTCATGGGTTAGTACACAGCAATAATCAAATCCACTTCAAATCAACATTTAAATCAGTAAACAACAATACCCATAAGCTAATTAGGGAAAATAATCACATGATCACACCCCCCATAATGGAGGTTTTAGCCATACATTATAAAAAGGAAGAAATCAATACCAATTACATTTTCCATAATTTGGTACTGCAAACCACGTCTTTGCAATGATCGAAAATGCTCAATATAAAAAACCCAACTCAAATCTACTAGAAAACTCCTAAAATTAAGGAAAGTAATGTTTGAAACCAGAGTTCCAAGTTTGACAATGGAAAATTACTCAATATATGACTGGATTCTTTTTCTGCTTTTTGAACTTCAATTTATATATTCTCAAATATTTTCCTTCAAGGTCACTCGGCCTGCCAATCTCATAAGGCTCCAAATATTGTTGTTAGGAGAAATAGGTTGTGTCTAGCCTCTAACTGCCTCGATCTTTGTTGGATATACTCTTATACGGTCCTTGGACACTACATGACCTAAAAATGCCTCAAAATTAAGCTAAAACTCGCACTTTAAGAACTTCACATAAAAGTTCTCTTCCCTCAACCTTTGAAGTAAAATCCTAAAGTTTGGAACACGGTCCTTCTCAGTTCTAGAGTGCACCAAAATATCATTAATAAACACAATCACAAACAAATCTAAATAAGGTCGAAAGAACCCAAATGACATCACTAGTAACTCATAATGCCCATACCGAGTCTAAAATGTTGTCTTAGAGATATCTGATGCCCTAATCCTCAACTGATGGTACCCGAACCTCAAGTCAATCTTAGAGAACAATGAAGCTACCTGAAGCTGATTAAATAAGTAATCAATACGCGGAAGAGGATACTTGTTCTTCAATGTTACCTTGTTGAACTACATGTAGTCAATACACATCCTCATAGTCTCATCTTTATTTTTGCCAAACAATATATGAGCAGCCAAGGTGACACCATAAGGCATATGAACCCCTCATTCAAAAAATACTACAACTGATCCTTCAACTCCTTCAACTATACAAGAGCCATATGATAAGGAAGAATATTAATGGGCTTAATGCCCGACAACAAATCAATATCAAAATCAATATCCCTATTGGGAGAACATCTTGAAGATCACTAGGAAACACATCTGGAAACTTTTGAACTACGGTATTGGAATCCATGGGAGGTGGCTAAACACTAGTGTCCAGGATGAAGGCTAGGTAGTACAAACACCTTCTCTCAACTAATAACTGACCACAGAGCCTCTAGCACCTTTACACTCAAACCTCGAAAAACCATCCATTGTTAAGGTCACAGTTGTTGTATTACAATCAAGACATGATAAGGGGAAAGCTAATCAGTATTCAAGATAACATCAAAGTCTACCATATCCTGAATGATTAAGTCTACCCAAGTGTCATACCCTGCTAGTGAAACAAGAGAGAATCATATACACGCGATCAATTACAAATGGCTTACCCATGCGTGTAGAAACATGAACAGGTATTAGTATGCTACCAAACATCATATTAAACCCCACAACAAAATAGGTAGACACTTAAGGGAATGCAGACCCAGATTAATATAGACACTGATGTATAGCATACTAGGATGATACCTGTTAGAACTTCATCAAAAACCCTCCGTCTTGGGTTTCCCTGGGAAAGCATTAAATTGACCCCCTCTACCACCTGGAGCCTAGTTGTAACTATGCCCTCAATTTGTTGAGATGTAGTAACACTACCAGAAACTCTATCGCCTCTACCTAACATAAATCTTCCTTGGCCTCTTGCTGGTTTTACCGATTATCTATTCTAAACTAAAGAATTGGACTTGGGCCCTCCCCGACCCATCTGCAAAGGACACTGCCACATAACAAGATTGGGATCTCAAAACTAAAGCAAAACTTCTAACTCCAAGATTGTTGTGCTTATCCTAAGAAACCACTATAATTGCCTCTCTTTGTAGGTCGTTGATGTGAAGGGAACGAGCCTTTACCCACATTATAAGATCCACAAAATATATATCCACCCGGGATAGGAGCCATAGCATGCCTAGAAAACTGGCAAAAATGGGCCTCATACTCTATATCTAATAAGTTGTCCAGTTTGTCGGACTCTCGAACCTCGTGCAACTGTCCTCTCTCAAGCTCCAATGGATGAAGTGGTCATGAAAGGCACATGAAAGTATCTCTCAATACACTGGAGGAGATCTAATTAGCAAAGATCTTAGATATACTCGCCACCATTCCCTCGTTGGCTGAAGAAGGGTCGCATACTTAACCCCATGTGACTCAAATAACCAAATTGCATGTATCAACTCTCGGCATGTGTTCAGAAACTAATGAGCATCCTCACTCTTCCCAACCTGAAGTTGGGATGGTTCCATCTTCTTGAATTTCTCATACATGCATTGCTCATCCTCTTTGTCATAACAACCAACTGTGCACCTTGATCTCAAATTTCCAATGCAAGATGATTTCCAACCACGGGACTCACTAGTGGCTGCCCCACTAGATTTTGAATAAATAGATCCTACTGCTGCTCTAGGTTTAAGCCCCCATTTGAGCCTGAGAGCCTTGTAGTATGCAATCCGCACCACCACCCAGATTGAAGCTTTCGAGAATACTCAACACTCTCAATAATGTATCCTGACTTAAATATGTGGCTACGTGCTTTGGAGGAAAGGTCTAACATTGATCTGATGCTCTAGAGGGACCTCTTTAGCACGACTCCTTGTTGGTGCTTCTCCACGGGCATGACCTTTGACTGATGACTCTCTACATGTATGAACTCTAGCTTGGGCTCTACCCCTATTGCTAGTTAGGACGTAAACAATTGTCTCAGAGACTTTCTATCTTTTACCACCAACAATAGTAGATTTAGTACTTGCCATCTATCAAAATAACATGCGACAACTTTGTACTAACGAAGGTAACCCTGCACGATGAGAAAGAATGGACAAAAGAAATTTTCCTAACAGTCGTCATAACCTCTCAAAGAAAAGTACATATGTCTCCCTACCGATACTCTAGACTCTACTTAGACTCAGCTTGTATACACGTGAGATCTATAAACCCGGCGCTCTGTTACCATTTGTTACGACCTAAAAATAATTTGAAGGCACTGACTTATCAAACCAAAACACCTCAACATAAAACCCACATATTTCTATAAAATGTGCAAGTAAAATAAAACTCAAAGTCTAACAACAAATAATTATACATATAACGAGTCAGATTAACTATATTCCTAAAATCTGGTTGTAACAAACACAAGCCTCTAATGTATTTCAATAGATATGAAAGAGCAACACATGTCTTAAATGATATTTTCTCTAAAGTAGAAAAAAATCATAAATAGGTGTAACAGGGTCCACTGAGATGACAAACAACTACCTTACAAATTTTCACAAGAAACATCTAATAAGAAGACAAGAGAGAATATTATGAAGATTTGGGCTTGTAACATACACAAATGTAGAAGAAAGGGAGGAGTACAAAATAACACGGTATTGAACGAGAAAAATCCTAACACAAGGTCAGGTAATATAGAATACGGGTACTCCTACCATTCCAACCGAACCTCCAAAACTATTACCGGCATAAAACCATTCCAACCGAACAACTTAGAAATTACAAAGCACAATATTGATCAATCACATGTTCCATAGAAAGGTCCTCACAGGTTCACAATGATAAAGGTATGCAATACAATAAAATGCAATACCAAGTATGGTGATGCATGTCTAACCCAGTGAAACACACCCGCTGTCTCTCAGTCCAAGACCCACGAGGGACTTATCAGTCCATACATCCGTCATGGGGTAAGATACGACACTAGAATCAATATATATTTTTTGTGGCAGGCCACACATCCCTTGAATAAATGTATTTATCTTAGTGCGCGACACATCCCTCAGATCACTATATCAATCGCGTTGCACGTCACATCCCTCGAAATGGTATGTTCTCTATAATTTATTTTTCTTAATAAATTAACATAAAATATTTCACAACCATTACTCAAAATCAATGCAAATATGCATGTTCACAGTATTAATGAAGAGATGACCATTTCCATAACAACATAATTCACAACAACACAACTGTGATACATCATCAATAGTTAGTCAATAAACCTTTCAAATAATTCTCAACACATAACACATCAATAAGAAGGAAATACATGATTCTATACACTTAACAAAGATAGATAAATCCAATTCCATAAATAATCAAACAATCACTACGGGATTTGAGCCTTCCTCTTTCATTGGGTTTCAAAAGCAGTGCATTCTATTTAAATAAATAAGTACAAAAAGATCTTAAACTAACCACACCCATATTATTATACGTTTAGACTTCACCTAAAATCGACCCAAATCAATAACCAAGTTCCTAATCTTGATGCCAATTAACATGTCAACACTCATATTTTCCAAATCTAAAGCCTAGGATTAAGTCTTAATTTCTTCAAACAATACAACTCTAATAATTATCATATAATATATTACCTGAACTATTTAATTATGTATCTCAATATATCAAAACTTGAATCATAATCTGATAACAAATAAAAATGATCTCAAATAGAAGTCAATTATTTATGAACTAATAATATTTGTGTCACGACTTGATTCCTTGAGTCATCATGGCATCTACTATAACCTAGTATTATGTAAGCCAACTTGTAACCCAAAATGACTAATAATGAGTTTAAGGGTAGAACTAAGAGAAATAACACTAAAACAACAATACAAGATAAAAGTGGAAGCAAACCAAAAACTATATACAAATGAATCCTACTCACATGAACGTACAAGTCCCAAAAATTGACCACAAGAAAAGTTGTCTCAAAAGCAAAAGACTAGATAAATTTATACAGAATGAGATAAGCTTATCCAGGATTCCAAGTGCTCACCCACGCCTCCAATACCTAAAGCTGCTGAAGATGGCACGCACAATCATCGCCAATTGCTTATAGTTTGTCACAACCCAAGGGTAATCCCTAGACGTAACAAGGCACATAATTCCCCTAAAGGCACCAGGTAAGCCACTTAGCATATCATAACATAAAGCATTAGAACAATAAGAGTAAAACACATTTTCAAGTCCAAAATTTTCATAAAGGAAATTGGAAGTCTAGATTTTTCTCAATCAGCCATCTATTACAATAGTTCCATTGAAAGGGACAAATCCCATACAACATAGTTTTACAATGAAATACTAGAAAAGACACTTAAAGTGAATCTCCCGTCCTCGAATCATGAGGACTCACCACAAGCAAGGAGAATAGTCGAATCCAAGCTTGAACGAAATGATGACCGCCTTAAGAACCGGACCCTACACTTTGGAAAAATGTAAGAAAATATGGGTTAGTTGAAAAATGCACCAAGTATGATTGCCATTCATAAAAACCTTGAAATCATGCTAAAAGGGACATTTTAGTTGAGAAGCATGCACTTTATTAAGTTCAAGGATCAACATGAAGATTAGTGTATAAGCATAAATCATAAGCATATTCAACATATAGATCATCATAACATAATGGAAACCTACTATAAATGCCCTCAAAGCATACTTGTGCAATGCATGAATAAGATCCCATAATCCCACCCATACTAAGTAAAGCTTCTTGAGTAACTAAAGTTCATATTGCATGTTCTTGTTTATACTATCATAAAGGGAGATTAGTCTTAACTTACATAGAGCATGTGAGCTAAACATGGAATTCGGGTTTCTACACCACACCAAAAAGGGGTTATCGTACTTACCAATAGTAGAACCACGCTCTTAGCTTAGGTGGATTCACTAGCTAAAGACCTATCAGGGTACATAGTTTATGGGATAAGGGGTTTTTACTAGAAAACCCGGCCTCTACTAACGTGAGGGCTTCCATCTTATATCACTATCCACTCGGTGCTAAGCATAATTCCCATTGAATTCATATTAAGTCTTGACCTAAATTCATAATTATGGAAGAATGTCTTCACACTCAATCCAACATAACTCATACTAAAACTCATAGATTCAATAGGTGAGACTAGTCTTCCAACCTTAGAATAACTACATTTGACAAACCTTTCACATTATATAATATTCACATATAAGTGTGTACATGAGGATAACTTCAAACAACACAACAACTAGATCATAATCATATTCACTTTACTCTCAAAGTGTTCATAAAGCATGTACATAACACTCATAATCATGCATAATTCATATACTTTGAAATTCAAGGACCATAGATCAAATTTCATCAACAGATCTAGAATTACTACATTAGACATGGATGATAACATAATTCAAGTAGTTCTATTACCACATGCATAATTCTATCAAATTCTACTTGCATCAATTAGTACCCCCACATTTAGATCCAATTTGGGAAAATAGGGGAATTCATGGATTCTTGGGGAGTTCATCATAAAAATAGAATAAATCATCAATTTTATCATAATATAAATTTATTAAATCATTAGAATCATTTTTGAAGTGAATCCATGACTTGGAGTAAAGCCCTAGCTTTTGGGGAAATTACAAGTTTTGAGATTGAGTTTGGAGGGACTACATGGATGAAGGACTACCATACCTTAGTTGTGATTCTCCAAAGAAATTGAGTGAAAAAACATTCTTCTTCAAACCCTAGCTTGATTCTCTTCTTCTTCTTCCTTGGAGTTCTAGAGAGAAGATTTTTGGGAAATTGGTTTTGATTTGGAATTTGGAAATTATGATAAACAAGACTTAATTTGATGACTTAATATCTTAATATAGGTATCCTAATTTGTTTTAAAACAATATCATTTAATGTTAATTAAAAATGGAAAACCCCTAAACGCCATTAAGTGTAACTGCCAAAAGGCAATTCAGGCCCCATCCATGCCCAACATTGATGGACCATGGAAGGACCCATAACCTGTGCTGGTGAACCGTGGTAATGGTTCTTGGACTTGTTTTCCAGGGCTTGATCCACGCCCCTCACCCATGAGGCGTGGGATGACCTACGAGTCGTGGGTGCCCTCTGTGGTCACTGCCAGGCAGTCTCAAAGAGGCTTTTTCCTCAAGGACACATGGTTGGTCCTTGGGGTTTAAACCTTGACGATCTAACACGAAAACCTAAATTTTAAGATATGGAGAGGCACTTTCACGACTCTAAACCCTAATGTCAAGCTCTAATTTAGCCTAGTAGTTTCCGGGGTGTTACATACTAAGACCTGCATAACGAAATAGATGCAGAATGTTTGATGAGTACATAAACAAATGTAGTCACTAGGAATCATAGACCTATCAAAAAGAAAGGTAAAGACTATATGAAAAGACATAATCTAGACACAAACAAAGGTCCAAGCAAACATAAAAGAAAGCACACGAGAATACCAAAGGTAAATCTAAATACAGCTAAGATAAACCTAATAGGACCCAGAAGCCTAGAAGGTACACTTGTGTGCAAAAATAAATAAAACACGAATGGACCCCATAAGGCCGATAGGTACACAGGAAAGCTAAGTCTATTGAGAGGAGAGTATGATGAATCCGAACCCAAGAAACAAATCTCGGGTTCCCAGCTCAAATAACCACCATATCAAGGGTCTAATAAACTCTCAATCTAGCTAGCAAGAGTGACATTAAATCTTGGACGCCCTGCCAACCAATCCACTTCTAGCCCGGGTAGCAAGAGTAACCCGGGGCATGTCGTTTCCAAAAAGGATCTCATATATCAATGTCATCCAGGTAGGTAGTCCTCTTCCATGGGTATATGCCACCTTACAAGAAAAAGTGGCTCGGAGATTGTTGACTCCGAAGAGGATGTCAAATATCGTAACCAAGTCATCATGGAATGGCGTCCACTCACAAATAATCACCAAAAGGCTCCAAGCCTAGAACAATCCAATCATAAGTAGGAGCGAAAAAACATAACCTCTGGTAAGGCATCTAAGCTATAGAAATAGGGTAGAGAACGGAATATCAATAAAGCTGGAAATCACCTAAACTAAGGCTCATACTATCAGACTCAAGGCTTTTACACTTACCAACAAGGATCTAGGCCATCCAAAATGACATTAGAAAGGAACAAGGCTAACAAGTCAGGACGATCAGAGGTCTAAGACAATAATAGTCTTACCCTAGAATAAGATGAACATGCTCATTATATAACAAGTAAGAACAATAATGAACTAACAATTGCATGGAACACATATGACCCCAACCAGCATGGTATTGAACCAAAAAATACAACCAGTCAAGCCTAAGCATAGTATCGAAAAAAGAAAGGTAAGAACAACTAGGTACGCGCCCCTAATTCACTCTAATCATTATGAATTTACTCATTCAACCTCAATCCAAATAGAAAGGAAAACATAGCACACCTATCGATCGACCGCACGAGGTCCAAATCACAAGGTTAGAGCTTTACATTTTTATCGGCCTCAGAATGTTTTCACACTATCAAAAATAGGATCACAATGTCAATATGGTCATTTATATACCAAAACACATAAAATAGAAAAGGATCAATTTTGGGGTCAGACGGGAATTATGGGACCTACCTAAGAATTTCTTGAATTAACTACATCAAAAGGTCCTAAAGAGCTCCCAAAACATGTGTCCAAAAAAGGAACACAATCTGGAGCTTGGAACAACCATAACAACAAACATGCACAATATCCACAATAAAATTCAAATAAAGAACTGAAACAGACTCGAAAACTATAATTTACCACAAACTAAGTTGCCTACAACTTCTGAACACTCTAGAACATAGCCTCGACAATTTCATATGGGTAGTACTTCGAATAACCTAATTCATAGCTAAATTGAGCAAGATATCACCCTTGAAATGTTAAAACAAAGTTGAGTTACGACTGATCTTAAAATAAGACCAATATGATTTTTCCTATTCGTGAATGCGGAGGCACCCAACAAATGAGGTGAGGGCTGATGAGTCCACAAATTAGACTCATTTGGGGCTTTATTTTGATAAGAATAGTGTCCTCGAATGCTTATTTTATCTCAATATCTGATGAAAACTCTTAAGTTTCAGGTATTCGAAGTTTTATTGAAAGCATGGACACTTAGGCAGAAAAAGGAACAAGAAGGCTGAAAAGAACGAAGAAGCTAAAGCCTGAGCATCGCCAAGCACACTTGGTGTGTCACCGAAGGGATTCAATCCGCCATTTGTTCCAGTGCACGAAGCCTTCAAGAAGAAGGATCAAAATGCGATGAAAGGAGCAGTTGGCGCTACACCGAATAATTCCACGAAGTAGTACTATACCACCCAATGGTCTAGAATGTGAAGATGCTAAAGGCAAGCACGAAACGGCGATGAAACAAAAGAAGGGCGAGTCGCCGAGTCATTCGGTGACATCGACTAACCTCGTTGAAAGATCCGCAAGCAGTATTTTCTGAAGTGTATAAATACTATACTTATTATTAATTTTAGGGAGTCGAACATTTATTTTACTTTCAAGAATAGACTAGTACTTTTTGGGATATTTTCTCTCAAGTTTTGAGAGGGTTTTGTGGGAGACTTAAAAAGAGAAGGATTTCATCTTCCCCAAGTTGGAAGTGGATCTTCTCCATTCTTTTTCCTTTGCTTAAATCAAGGTTTAATTTCTTATAGCCATTTGATTTTAGTATCATTTTAGGTGTATTGGTTATTTCTTGATGTGTGGCTAAAAACCCCCATTTTTGGGGTGTGATTTAACAAATATATGTTGATATTGTTATTGGGTCTTGCTTGTTCATAGGTTAGATGTAATTTTATGGTTATTTCACCTAGTGATTATGGTTTAATTTAATGGGTTTGTAGTTGCAAATACAGAACCACCCATGTGTTTTTGGCTTGTCCGAGAGGGAGGTCGTGAAACCAAGACCACTAGACTGATGGCCTGAGGAGTGGGTCGACATGAGGTTCAGCCCGAGAGGGTTAACCTTAAGCCCATATCCTAACACTAAGCTCGAGAGAGTGAGTGGGGTAAGGCGTAGGCTGGTCTTCATGCGGCAATTGGGTGTCCTAGATGAACCCATTTGAAACGAGGTAAGTTGCCCGAGAGGGAACTTATTTCCATCTAAAGCTTAGCCTAGTCGTTGTTATCTTGTAAATTTCCTATCTAAAGCATGTACCCAACGATTTATCTCAACTTGTACTGCGGTCACACCCCAAGAACTTTCTCTCATACTTGATTTTCTTGTTAATTTTTGTTTTCTTTACTACTTGTGACAAAACCCCCAATTGATATTTGACACTTTTGTGTCACGCCTTTTAATTTACAATGTTTTTGTTAGTTAATGTCTTTAGCTACGACTAATTAGAACTACATTTTATTTTTCTATTAATCCTCAAAACCACTCCCTTGGGATACGACCCCAACCTTTAGTTGGGTTTCTATATTATTGATGATCGTAGACACTCGTACCGTATGTTAGTGTCATTGGTCACGATAAACATCAAAATGGTGCCGCTGCCAGGGAGTGGTGTTGTTTGAGAATTTTTAGATTAGTAGATTTTCTTGTTCTTCTTAGTTGTAGTTTACTAATTTAATTTTTAGTTTTGTTCTGTTGATTGTGTAAACATTTCAGAAAGCATGAGTGTTAACGGTAGTAACGGGAGCCAAGTGGGCCATCAGGACGACATTGGTAACCTCAACGATGTCCAAGAGCCCAACATCAATGATCCACATCTCATGGGAGGTGTTGGAGCTATCTGTCTACCTCTTGCCGAGGGAAATGCGGTGTTCCACATAACAAGCAACATGTTGAAACTTTTGCAACTAAAAGGATGTTTCAGCGGATTGGCTCATCGACCCACATGAGCATTTTCAAAACTTTGTGGATGTGTGTGGACCTTTCTCGTTCAAGAACATCTCTCAGGAATCCGTTCAATTAAGACTATTCCCTTTCTCATTGATGGCGGAAGCTTGCATGTGACTAGCTGAATTACCACGAATCTCAATCACTTCATGGGAGGAGCTGCTTACCGCATTTAATGTGCAATTTTTTGCTCCCCCGAATAAGATGACTAATCGGGATAACATCCAAAGCTTCAAGCGTCTGAATGGAGAGCCTCTTCATGAAACTTGGCTCCGGTTTGAGAAATTAGGGCTACAATTCCCAACCTATGGTCTACCTGATAATGTGCTCCTTCAATACTTTTACCGGAGTCTAGACTCGGTGAACAAAGGTGTAGCTGACCAACTCTCGCCCGAAGGCTTAATGCAGCAACTATATGCAGTAGCAGCTCAACTTCTCAATGGGATGACAACCATCAACAAGGCGTGGTACACTCACGAAGACTAGGTCTAACCGGTCACATTTCTGCTATCCAAGGAGCAGGTTGAAAAAGATAATGAGATAGACCAAAACATTGGCAAGATCATGATGCAACTTGACATTTTATGTAAAAATGTCATGGGTTCTGGTGCCCATGGTGTCAATAATGTGGGAGTCGTGGGTGCAAATCCTGAGGAAATGAAGTTTTAAGCCATGTATGACGAAGAAGTAAATTTCCTAGCTAACCAAGGCGGGGATTATCGTTCAAACTACCCAAGGCAGGGTGGTAATCATGGATGGGTTAGAGACGAAGGCTGGAAGGATCGAGATCGTGAATGGATGGACCATAATCCAAATTGGGAGGATGGGGAGAAGAATAAAGATATGCCTCCCCACGACCATCAGAAGCCCAAGGATTCCGAAGGTGGTAGGTCTGAGGATATGCTCTCGCATATCCTAAACAAAGTTGAAGAGTCAGACAAAATTCTAAAAGGTATGAAAGAAGACGTGTCTACCCTCAACCAGACTATCACCTCTCATTCAGTTTCAAACAAACAGTTAGAGACCCAAATGGGTCATGTCTCGTCTCATCTCAATCCGAGACAACAAGGGGGTTTGCCTAGTGATACTATGGCTAACCCAAGAATGAGGTCTAAAGGTTAACTTGCATCGTGTCATGACGTTAACTAAGGCACTGTCTGGGTGGCAACCCAAAACCATTTACCCACCTTTTGTTATCTTGATAAAATAATAGTGTGTTGTTTGTACAGATTGAGTAAGGAAAGTGCTTGAAAAGATATATAGAGGCGAGCAACAGTTCAATTTGGTGGATCACCGACAAGTTTGGCGTACCCGATCATTACCACCATTTGACTCAATACATCTTAAAGGTTGAGTCTGTAAAACTCGGTGGAGTATGAATTTTGTCGGCACATCACCAATCCAATTGGCGATCTCGATAATGACTGCCAATGCACTACTCACCTGAACTGAAACTCTGTAAAATTCAACATTTCGCCGAATGATTGAGTGAGATCGACTAATATCGCCGAATGAGCAAAAACTGGACGTTCACAAGCCACATGTTTAAAAGTTCCATCTCATTCACTTTCCTTCACCTTGTCCCTTTTCACAAACTCACACTCGCACTTTGGTAGTTATATTTCTTGCACTTTTAGAGTATTTTAAGTGTCGAATTGTGCTCGGATTAGGATCACATTACTACCTAGCAAGTCAGCACTATCTAATTCAGCATCAAAGGTTGGTAATCAAACCCCTCAGTTATTTGATCAGAATTTTTACTCATTTGCATAATTACTAACAGTATAAAATCTCTGTTAAGTCTCTGATTTACTGGGATTGCATATATTATCGAGAAGACGTTGTATTTTCTACATGATTTGAGGGACTACAACTTAACTTTGATTTGAGTTGAACTGTTGCCCGGCGGGAATAGAAGTTTCTTTGGGTTTTCATTGAATTTGAGTTATATAAGCGTAAGTTGCATTATCTGGGGTTGCGGGGTGAAATTTGAAAGGCTGGGTCGAAATATACACGTGAGCTGATCGGTGAGATGAACAAATTCCGCCGAACTTCTCAGCAATTCGCCTAACATCACCATTTCGCCTTTAACTGAATACTTTATGCATTGATTAATTTGTGGCTTTTGGTGGTCAGTTTATTTCGAAAAATGCACTCGGCAATACGCTGAAAGATCCCTTGTTCACCCTTTGTCTGCGCCCTTGTATCATTTGTACATCATTTTTAGCGTTTAGCCTAACAGGATAAGTGCTTCACCGACTAGCTTGGCTGAGCGATTCCACACCCAGAAACGCCTGTATACCCCTGTTTGAATTACTATCTTACTTATCCTCGAAGTCATTGCAGGAATGGCTAGACCAAAAGTCACAGGGAGAAATGTCTACCCAGGCACATAACGGCACGAGAGTTTAAAAACGATGAAAAGAAAGTGGAGCTAGCCAGACAAAGGAAATATACCAATGAAGCCAGAGCAAGAAGATGAATTCCCATCGACCCTAATGCGCCTTCATGGACTCGAGGTTTTGTTAATGCAATACGGGCCTTCGGAGCAACTCAGAAGATAGATCAAATGATTACAGCTAATTTTGCTGTAGACGCCACGACAAAGGCAAACAATAAGGACTAAAACAACAACACTCCGGGGACCATGGTTTTACTTCAGGGAGATGCATCGAATCCCCCGACATATAGAGAGACAGCATAGACATGACTCTTCTTTACCTCTTTCTCTGTCTTATCTTTTTTCAACTCTGGGTACTGTCATTACTTGCATTTGAGGACAAACGCTTTTATTTATGATGGGGTGAGACCCATCTTGTTGTGCTTGTTTTGGATATTTGTATTTTGTTGTACATTTGGGTTATCTGTTTTTAATGTGTTTTTAAAACTGCTTTGCGATTATTTGATCTTATGGCTCTCTTTTGGGTTTAATTGCAAAATAACTTTTACTCTTCCAAAAAATTTTGAGTTTTTCGCGCATTTTTGCCACCTTTCGTGAGTTGAATGTGGCTGTTCTTTAGCAAAAAATTGAAGTCTCAGTTTTGATCAATACCGATGACTTGAATAGTGCTATCAATTGAACTAAGATGAATGTACGACTATGATGAGGCCAAATGAAGTTGCATAAACAATGCGTGAACTCTTTGCATCTCGTTGTGATTAGCCATTTATCGAATTGATTCTCTTGTAATGACCATTGCACACTAGCGAAAGTGTGTAGTCTTGTTTGCTTAAGTGTCGATGCCTTCTGTGATTAGCTTGCTTTGAACCATGCATGAATAAACCTAGAATTTACCCAGTTAGTCTGATTAATTTAGAAAGTTGTCCTCTTGATATGATCTTAGGCAATTGTTAAGAGTGTGAGCCAAATTTGACATATACCTCTTTTGTGGCCTACCCATGAGCGTGTGAAACTCTTCTGAACATCCATTGAGCCTTACCTTTCTTTGGAAGAACGTTGATGAACCCTAGACCTTACTTGACCAACTACCTATAATCCTCTTAATTTGTGGTTTAGTGAATAGCCAACTTAGGCCAAATTCCTAAGTTGGGGGTGAGGTGAAAAGGAAAAGAAGAAGTCAAAAAGTGCAAGAAAAGTCCCCTTTAACCCATGGTGTTGTAAAACAGAATGGAAAGCCTTAAAAAAATTAAATAAAATAAAAATAATAATTTAAATTTTGTGGAATAAAAGTGCATCAGGAATCGGGTTTCCAAGCAATCCATGGAGGTGAATAAAAAGATGACCTAGAAGCACTAGAAAAAGAATTGAAAAAGGGAATGAAGGGAATGCCTTGAGAACACCACACCTCACGAGGAAGAAGTCACTGAGCCTAAATGACCATACCTTTGCATTCAACCCCATTACAAGCCTTAGAAAGACCTTTTTGATCTTGAGTAAGCCGAATCGAAAGTTGATTGGAAAATAAGGGCAAACCTATGGGTGAAAACATGCATTGTGTTCCTTTTTTTGAGTTTGAGCGTTGCATCTGATTCTTGATCTTAAATTGATTTACCCATGTGCGTGAATATGGGATCATTCTTTGTGTGAGGGCATTCAGATACTGTTGTTGAGCTTGAACTTGTATTAGTAGCAGGTATCGTGAGCCTAAGAAATTTTTGATAGTGGCGTGTCATAACTTGAATCTTTGAGTACACAGTTGATCCTTCCATAAGTAAATTGAGTCGTGTTGTGTGCATTCATGATTAAGTCTTGTGTAGCACTATTTGAGACACCTTGTTGAACGGCTGAACTTGAGTTTACTTGAGGACAAGCAAAAGTTTAAGTTGGGGGTGTTGATATGTCCACAAATTGGAATCATTTAGGGTTTTATTTTGATAGGAATTGTGTCCTCAAATGCTTATTTTGTGTCAATATCTGATGAAAACTCTTAAGTTTCAGGTATTTGAAGTTTTATTGAAAGCATGGACACTTAAGAGCAAAAAGGAATGAGAAGGCTGAAAAGAACGAAGAAGTTGAAGCCTGAGCATCGCCAAGCACACTTGGCGATTTGCCGAAGGGATTCACTCAGCCATTTGTTCTAGTGCGCGAAGCCCTGAAGAAGAAGGATCAAATGGCGATGAAAGGAGCAGTCGGTGCTTCGCTAAATATTTCCGTGAAGTAGTACTATACCGCCGAATGGTCCAGAATGTGAGGATGTTGAAGGAAAGCACGGACCGGTGATGAAACAGAAGAAGGGTGAGTCGCCGAGTCATTTGGCGACATCGACTAACCTCGCCGAAAGATCCACTAGCACTATTTTTTGAAGTCTATAAATACTAAACTTATTATTAATTTTATGGAGTTGAACATTTATTCCAATTTCCATAATAGAATAGTACTTTTTGGGATATTTTCTCTCAAGTTTGGATAGGGTTTTGTGGGAGACTTGAAGAGAGAAGGATTTCATCTTCTCCAAGTTGGAAGTGGGTCTTCTCAATTCTTCTTCCTTTTCTTAAATTAAGGTTTAATTTCTTATCCCCATTTTATTTTAGTATCATTTTAGGTGTATTTTGTTAGTTCTTGATGTGTGGCTAAAAACCCCATTCTTTGGGTGTGATTTAGCAAATATGTGTTTATATTGTTGTTGGGTCTTCCTTACTGATAGGTTAGATGTATTTTAATGGTGATTTCACCTAGTGGTTGTGGTTTAATTTAATGGGTTTGTAGTTTGAAATACAAAACTACCCATGTGTTTTCGGCTTGCCCGAGAGGGAAGTTGCGAAACCAAGAGCACTAAACTGATGGCCTAAGGAGTAGGTCGACATGAGGTTCAGCCCGAGAGGGTGAACCCTAGTCCCATATCCTAACACTCAGCTCGAGAGAGTCAGTGGGGTAAGGCGTAGGCACCCTTCATGCGGCAAGTGGGTGTCCAAGAGGAACATAAGTTGCCCGAGAGGGAACTTATTTCCATCTAAAGCTTAGCCTAGTCATTATTATCTTGTAAATTTCCTATCGAAAGCATGTACCCAACGAATTATCTCAAATTGTATTGCGGTCACACCCCAAGATCTTTCTCCCATAATTGATTTTCTTGTTAATTTTTGCTTTCTTTACTACTTGTGACAAAACCCATAATTGATATTTGACACTTTTGTGTCACCCCCTTTTAATTTACAATGTTTTTGTTCGTTAATGTCTTTAGCTACGATTAATTAGAACTAAATTTTATTTTTCTATTAATTCTCAAAATCACTCTCTTGGGACATGACTGTAACATCCGACAATTTAAAATTAATATGAAGAAGCTTGAAATTGGAAGTAGTCATTTTTGGAAAAAAATTCAGAATCTGGAAATTCGGCCAAGTGTGGAAATCAGTGAGTTTTTGGCCAACTTTGAG
>JAJOOR010023635.1:0-33917 GCA_036250505.1 Solanum acaule
CGTCAATGCCATGTTTCTGCATTTCTTTCAGCTGTCTCTATACTTCCACGCATGAACATCTTTCCTGCAAAACATGATAAAAACACATAAAAACCAATATAAAAAGGCCCTAGACACACACAACTTGTAAGTGAAATGTATTAGAAATACCGTAAAGTCACAGTATATCAGAGAGAGCCACAAAGTTTTGTTTCTTAGTTCACTATGAAATGAGTGAGGAACCCAGAAAGTGAGTCATTACAAAAGTGCTTTTCCTGTCCACCTGGTAACCTGCAAAATCTGCATCTGTGTACCCTACCAATTCAAATGAGTCTCCGACTGGATAGAAAAGGACCAGATCCCCTGTCTTCTTTAGATATCTCAAAATCCGCTTGGCAGCCTTCAAGTGTGACTCCCTGGGACATGCTTGAAATCTTGCACACATGCCTATACTGAAGACTATGTCAGGTTTGCTTACTGTGAGATACAACAATGATCCAATAATCCCTTTGTAAATAGTCTGATTAACCAAGGCATCAGTATCATCTGCACTTAATTTTGAGTTAGTGCCCATAGGTGTGTCAATGGGCTTGGAATGTACCATATGAAATTTCTTCAGCAACTCCTTGATATGTTTTTCTTGACAAATTGAGATGCCATTTGAGGTTTGCTTGATCTGCAGCCCGAAGAAGAAATTTATCTCTCCCATCATACTCATTCCCCATCAGTGAGGCTAATTCTTCACATAGGACCTCAGAGGTTGTTCCAAAGATAATATCGTCCACATATACTTGAATAATATGCAACTCCTTGCCTCTAGTCTTTAGGAATAAGGTGTTGTCTATATTCCCCTTGTTGAATCCATTTTTCAAAAGAAATCTAGACAGCCTTTCATACCACGCTCTAGGATCCTGTTTCAGTCCATTCAGAGCCTTATCCTGCTTGAACACATGATTTGGGCAATCAATATCCTCAAAGCCAGGTGGTTGCTTTACATACACTTCTTCCTTTAAGTCACAATTTAGAAATGCACTTTTGATGTCCATTAAAAAGCTTGAATTCCATGAAGGCTGCAAAGGCAATAAGAATTCTGATGACCTCCATTCTAGAAACAGGAGCAAATGTTTCATCAAAGTAAATGCCTTCTTCTGGATTGTAGCCTTGAACCACGAGCCTTGATTTGTTCCTTGTGATAACACCATTTTCTTCAAGTTTGTTTACGAACACCCATCTGGTCCTGATGATGGTTTTGTCAGCAGGTCTAGGGACCAAGTGCCATACTTTGCTTCACTCAAACTGATGAAGTTCTTCTTGCATGGAATTCACCCAATTAGCATCTTTCAAGGCTTCTTTGATATTCTTTGGCTCAACGTTGGATATGAATGCTAAAAAAGCCACCAGATTTCTAGCTTTGGATCTGGTCTGCATCCCAGAGTTCAAAGGGGAGACAAGATTGTCAAGAGGTTGAGATGACTGATGTTTCCACCTTGATTGTGCATTTAGGGGTTGAGGCTGATCTGTTTGCTCTTCTTCATCTTCAGAGACATTTTCTCCAAGTTGAGATGCATCATCTGGATCTGCATTGTTAGATGAACCAGGTCCCTCGCCAGGCTTATCACCTTCTTTTACTTCTACGGTTGGATCCTAATCAGCAACTTAAAGATCTTGACTTCTTTCACCCAGTGATTCATTCACTCCGTCTCTCTGAATCCGAAGAACTTCTTCCAGCTCATCCTCATCTTTGTGATTTAAATCTGACAGGGCACCAGCTTCATAAAAAATCACATGAATTCTTTATTCAACACATAGAGTCCTCTTATTGTAGACTCTGTAGGCCTTGATAGAGGATGAGTATCCACAAACACTCCTTCATCGCTTCTAGGATCAAATTTTCCTAGATCATCTTTGCCATTGTTCAGTACAAAACACTTACATCCAAAATACCTTAGATAACTCAGTTTGGGCTTTCTGTTGTTAAGTAGCTCATATGACGTTTTGTTCAGTAGGGACCTGATCAAGCACCTGTTAGTCACATAGCATGCAGTGTTGACTGCTTCAGCCCAATTTATTTTTGGGAAGAGTTGAGTCAATGAGCATGGTTCTGGCTATGTCAACCAGAGTTATCTTCTTCCTTTCCACAACACCATTTTGTTGGGGTGTTCTGGGAGCAGAAAAATTATGATGAATTCTATTTTCAGCGCAGAAGTTGTCAAACTTTGCATTTTCAAATTCAGTTCCATGATTGGACCTGATCCCTGCAGTCTTGCAGTTCAACTTTGTCTGAATCATTTTGATGAAAATCATCAGCACGTTGTACGTCTCCTTTTTGGACTTGAGGAACATAGTCCAAGTGAACCTTGAATAACCATCAACAATCACCAGAATATACTTCTTCCCACCTCTACTTTGAACTCTCATGGACCCGCACATATCCATATGAATTAGTTCGAGAGGTCTTGAGGAACTTACTTTCTTCTTTGACTTGAAGGAGGATCTGGTCTGTTTACCTTTGACACATGCATCACACACCTTGTCATCACTAAACTTTAGTTTTGGTAAGCCACGAACAAGATCCTGGAGACAAGTTTGTTTAGTAGAGAGGAGCTCACATGACCGAGCCTTCTATGCCATAAGTTAGCATTCTCACTTTGAGCACTGAGACATGTTAGATAATCTCCCTGAGTAGTATATCCAAGTCAGCCACATACATATTCTTTTGCCTTCTTTGTTACCAAATTAGTAATGATGCACTTTTCTAATAGAAACCTGACTTCATTTCCCTTGTCACATAGTTGAGACACACTGAGAAGACTATACACTACAACAAAAGATGTTTTTAGTGGCAATAAGTGAATTTCCACTAATACATTATATAGTTTATACTATTCCCGACATTTAAACTTTAGCCAGTAAAGGAAGTACTTTTCAGTGACAATTAAAAATATATAGCAATAGAATTATAGTCAATTTGTATATTTTTTTTTTACTTTCCCCCAATTTCTTTTTTACTTCAAATTTACTCCATCTTCACCCTTCAATGAAATCCAAATGGTCGGCGAAGGAAATCGGCATGACGGCGATGGAAATCGGCACAACAACAGTGGAGTTTGACATATCGACTGTGAAGTTCGACACAACGGCGGTAAAGTTCGACACATCAGCGGTGGAATTCAGCACATCAGTGCTATTTATGAGAACAAAGATGAATCAAAGCCGCCAGCTTCTCTACACAAGCTTATCGTCAGCAATCCATCTAGTATAAACAAATTCATCATCTCCGATTGCCTCATATTCGATCTGATCGAATTCGAACTGCGATGTCGTTTGGTAACTATTAATATCCAGTTTATTCAGCTGTTGGTCTATGTATGGGCGTATGTTCTAGAGTTCTATCTTTTATATTGTTAGAATTGATGCTTGTGTTTCTATATCGCATAGCCTGATCTTATGTCCAATAAAGTTGGTGCAAAATTGTAAATAGCAACCAAACTAGTTGTTGTGGAGCTCAATTTTTAATCTCCTATTTGAGGTAAACAACTAAACCTAGCAATTAATTGAAACCTTATTTGTTCATATAAAATTCAAATTTTCGCACTTATACATTTTCATGCCTTGAACTTGAGACTTTGCGCACTTACGCATTATGTACCTACATCTTTTCACTCTTTTTCCTTCTAGCAATTCAATGAACATTAGCATAGGAAATGGTCTGCTCCAGCTAATTGGCACTGCTTCATCCCTGATTGAAATCTGTATATAAGTTCTGCTATGCTGTAATTGAAACTTTGAAATTACATTTCTTTTGTTTTCACATTGGTTTTGATGATTGTAAATCAATATGGTAGAGGTTATTGCTAGAGTCTCCTAATGAAAGTTACTCCAAGTTGTACCTCTATGTATTTAATTGTCTATGATGGGAGCCAAGCAATTTTGAATGCTTTGCAGATAAAAAAACTGCTATAAAATGAAAGAAAATAATGATGGCATGAGCCAATATTTTGTTGTGACTATATTATGAATTATGTTGTGGAAAATTTGCACATACCTGTTTAATTTGTGTAGATATTCTTCCAAAAAGATCATTGGTTCTCGGACCATGTGAATACCAAGTTTAGCTATGGAATAATACAGTCACTGTTTACTCTAATGCAACGGGCACCAAGTTAAGCGTAGTCGAATACTTGGTTTGTTAATTGACAGTTCCTAACTTCAATTAATTCATTCATACACCTTTGTTCTCTGCACTTTGCTTCACAGAAGGAATGAGTATTACTTTGCTTGTATTCTTATACACTTCTGTACCTATTGATGTTACTTTGTGTTGAGGAATTAACAACTTGTACAGTTGTGCCTTAGCTTAATTCTGTTACAAGTTATTAGGCTAGAGTTAGTGATAGTTAGCCATTCTGAGTCGGTTAATTAATTCCTTAGATAGTTAGCTTAACAAATTGATCTATAAATAAGATTATCAGTCAAGTTCTGTAAATTAGTTTTATTAATTCTATACAATTGGAGTTTCTCTTTTTTGTGCATGTACTATTTGATTGCTTCTGCACATCACGAAGTAGAAGATTCTTCATTGCTATGGAAGTTAACACTTGGGTGTTGAACTTAGAAGACCAAAATACTGAGCATGAATGACCTATGTGTATCTCATATTTTTATGGCTTGTACTTGCTTGCATTCCTAGTTCACTCTCATTATGTATCAATTGTTAATGTAATACTGTTTTGTGTGAGTTCATCATAAATCAATTTAACTTTACGTTGGTTGTCAACCATTGCATCCCTCTTTCTTTATCCAGGCTATTTTGTGTTATTCTTAGTGTAAATGTTTTGTTTCTTTATCAATCAAATGGGCTCTTAATAGAAGTTAAGTATGTTAAACGAGCGATTCTATTTAATGCAAGCATTGGATTATAGAGGATCCTAGTGTAGGAATAATGTAATTGTATTGTTTAACTAGGTTAAGTGCTTTTAAGTGATCAATATGGGAGGGGTGTAAATGCTAATGTCTTGATGGAGTATGTTGAATTTCAGATTTTTCCGAGCCAAGGCAAGTGAAACTAACTAAAACTACCTGTTGTGTTTATATATAATTGTGTTTGTGTGTATTGATTGAAATCTTACATTTTACTACTTGTGTTCAGTTCAAGATGTGGATGACAAGTTTTCGGATCCAGGCAATGTGATGACAAAATCCTTCTTAAATAAATGAAATTTCCATCAGGAAATTCTTGGGAAAAGGTCTGCAGTTCTATACCCTTCAAGAAGTACAACAAATAGAAAAATCGTTGGAATGGAGTGTCACGCCATCAGGGCACGAAAGGTTTCTTCATAAGAGTTTTAGAAATGATCTGTTTTCTTATGAAGTTTTGGAAACTTGACATTCATCTTATCTTATTTTTTTAGGTTCAAGTTTTTAAGGAGTAGGTTGAGCGACTAAAAGAAAAGGTAACACCACCCTAACTGATATATTTTGAGCATTAATTCACACAAAGGTAAGAAAAATAGCAATCTATCTGTATGCCTTAATTTGTTGAATGTGAATGTCTTTATCAAATAATTTCCAACTGTTTTACTACTTGTTTGCTTAATGCTTCCCTTTCTTACGAATCTAGGAGAAATCCCCACTGTTGAAAATGCAAAACTGAGGGATAAGGTATTTTTTTCATTTTGTTACATCAACCTTAGTATAGTCTTCTTCTTTTTCAACTCTTCGACTCTAATTCATATATAGTCAGACAAATAATTAACTTATCTGGTGCCTATGTTTATAGTTTAGTGGCCTTTAACAGAGACAAACACTAAGTAGAGAGAAGGAAAGAGAAACTCCTTGTACAAATGGTAGTGATAATGATGTTGAGACTGAATTATTTATAGGACCGTCGGAGTACAGAGTAGGACGTCTCTAAAAGAATTGATCCTCTAATAGGTGGGGCAAGCATGAGCTCAAACCATATACCAAGCAAGTGTATCGTGATGGGAAAAATTAGATATTTTTGTTGCTTGCTAGCTTGGCAAGACAATAAGTCCTTAATCACAAAAGGAAGAATAAGATCTTCCCGATATTATATATGATCGTGATCCAAGCTGTCATACTTTTACTGACTCAATTTTCTTGTTTTTTTCATTGTTGAACACATTATTTTTCATTGTTGAACACATGACTTTTCTCAATTCTATACAATTGGAGTTTGGTAATTCTTCTATTAGTATTTTTGTATTGAATTCTCTGGTTATACATATGAAATAAGGTAAATTCTTGGTTAATTATAATCTTCATAATAATTTCCACGAAAATAAGTCTCAGTTTTCGGCAATTATAATTTATAAATGTGGAAGCTTTACTAGTAATAGTTATTGCCGCCAAATAAATACCGCTAAGAGTAAAGACCTTTAGCGGCAATGTTGTAGGTCTTTACCGGCACTCTAAATAAATGCCACTAAAGGCTTTAGCGACACTGGATGCAATGACAATAGATTAAATGTCGCTAAAATCTTTTGTGGCAATAAATATTGCCGCTAAAAGGAAAATTAAATGCCACTAAAGTATCTTTTGTTGTAGTGATATTTCAGTCCACTCACATAATATACATTTTCGATGGAGTGTTCCAGCGATTTTCCGATTCTCCCAACTCCAAGAATATACCCCTTCTTTCCATTTCCAAAAGATACACCTCTGCCTTGAAGTGCCTTGAGTGATAGGAAGTTCTCCGACCTTCCGGTCATATTCTTTGAACATCGACTATCCATGAACCAGCATTGACTGCCACTTCCTCCACTCCCCTGCAACAAAAATCACTTGTTAGAGTTGGGAACCAATTTGAGTCTGAGTCCCTAGTAAAAAAATAGAGGCATGATAAGTGAACTTTTTGTCCAACGAGGCAGAACAATCTTTCTCACCTTGGAAGTTCTGGCAGTGGGAGCAAGCCCCTTGTTCTGCACAATTTTTTGATTGGTGTAGGTAGAAAGGTTTTCTTGGGACCTTTTAAAGGCAGGACAATCCTTTTTCAGGTGACCATTGTAGCCACAATGAAGGCACAACAAAATGTCGGACACAGACACATACTTGCTATGAGGATTATAGGGAGGATTAATGTTCAGACTACCTAACCCTTTCCCACTGCTTTGGCTTTGACTAGTAGTGCTTCCATCTCATAGATTTTTCTAGTTCTTCTCTAAGCCGAACTAGATCCCTTTCCATCTGATTGTTTCTCTCCAATACCAGTGCGAGTTTAGTTTCGGCACTATTCAGGTGAGTTTCTAGCTCTAGTTGCAGGTTGCTAGCTTCTCCCTTTCCTCTGCCACATATTTCACTCATCATTTTCAACTTTTCCCTGAGCTCTAGATTCTCAATTTCCAAAACTGTCAGTTGTTCCTCCACAACAGGCATATGCTCAACCAACCCAACCTTTTCTTCAAGAAAGATGTCTGGGCTATTGTTCATCAAGTCCTTCTCCATTGTCAACTTAGTAATAGAGTAAATCAGTACGGCTGCTAGATTTCTCAATTACTTAACAGAATAAGTATGCAGGTTCAGAAAGTATTACCTCTTCCTCAGGTTCTTCATCATCAGATTTTTCCATGAAGGCAAACATGGTGTTGAAAATATTTTCATCATATTTGACTGGGAGCATGGATAGATCTTCAGGATGTTCTGACTGATCTGAATAACTTGAGGAGTCTCCCCAGACAACAAGGACCTTCTTTACAACATAGTCAACAACTCTCCTTCCTTTCCTGTCAGGGATCGGGTCCCTTCTCCTATATTTATCTCCTCCAGGCCTTGGGAGGTCTCTATTTTTGACTTTGGTCATAGGACAATATCTAATTAAGTACCCTAGTTTTCCACACTTGTGAATTTGCAGTCCTGCCTGAATTTCCACCTTTATGGAAGCCTCCAGGCTTTCTCACTATTTTTTGAAATCTCCTAGTGATATAGGCCATGTCCTCTTCTTCGTCAGAGGTATATCCTGATGCCACCTTGAGGGATAGAGATTTAACCCTTTCCATTTCCTTCTTTGACGACTCTTGATTTCTATTCATTTCATGAGTTTGAAGGCTTCCAATCATGGAATCCATTGTGAGAACCTTCAGGTCCTTGGCTTTGGTAATAGCATCAACCTTGCTTGACCAAGATTTTGGAAGAATTTGAAGAATCTTCCTGATCTATTTGCTTGGATGGACATGTTCCCCCAAAGAGCGTAGCTCATTAGTAATGGAAGCAAATCTTGTACTCATGTCGTAGATTGTCTCTCCCTCATTCATAGTGAAGTTCTCATATTGGGTAGTCAGCATGTCTACCTTTGGCTCTTTTAGTTGCTCAGCGCCCTCATAAGCAGTCCTGAGGCAATCCCAAATCTCTTTTGCTGATTCACAGGCGGAAATAAAATTATACTCTTGATCTTAGGCATATTTATATGCCTAAGTTGTCAATATTTGCCCATGAAGTGATTAGATTGAAGAATGATATTTAGTTATTAGCTTGATTTTTGGTGTAACTTGTGATGATTGTACACTAACACACATGATTAGTTCTTTCGAGAACTCTTGAAGGAATTGGAGTTGAAATGAAGGAAGAAGGAGCAAATACATGCAACAAAATGACTAAGGCAAAAATCAACAGTGCCTCGCGTACTGTTGGGCGCGCCGCGCCAAGTCCTGAAGGACAGAGTCCTATTTGTGGCGTAATGAGAGGCACAACGCGCCAAGGATTAGAGGACTGGGACGCTTTTTAAGTGAGCTGAGAGGTGCGACACGCCAAGGAGTAAACTTCAGAGGCCTTTCTCAGGCGTTATGCTAGGCGCGACGCGCCAAGGGGGAAAAGCCAGCAGCAAGGGCTAGGCGCGATGGCAGGCGTGACACGCCACAAAAGTTCTGACTTTTTCAGCCTAAAAGTGTTAAAAATGGAGTCCTAATTGTACAAGGTTTTGTCTCCAAGTTATCCTACTATTATAAATAGATCCTTAAGGCTCCATTGTTGGGGGTTCGACTTTTATTGGGTGTGCAAGAGCAAGTATTCACGTTTGTAATAGGTTTTGATCTTCTAACTCTTCTATTTTCCAGAAATCGCATGAAAAATTGTATTTTGTGGTTTTCTTTTAGCATGAGTGGTTAAACGCCTTAGTTCTAGGGCTGTAGCTACGAATGGATTGTTGATTATTAAAGGCTTTTTGAATTAATTATTGTTTGTCATTATAAGTTGCTTCTATATTCTTGTTTTAGTAATTTATGCTTGATCACCATAAGATAAATATATTATCTAATCTTAAAATTGGGAGAGGAGAGGTTAGATAGACCAGAGAATATAGATAGCTCGATCGACCCATTTGATTGAGGTGATTAGTGTTCAGTAGTGACGCCCGGACGAACACCTTGCTTGGTTACGAAATAGAATGAAATATAAATTCTTGCTAGTTAGTCTATTTATCCCCGCTTAATGATGTAGTTAGATAGCTAACTGGAGTAAGCGACGAGAGGTGTATAGCCCGACTTATATAATTAACCCTATAAACCAGTAACTTGATAACTAAAATTAGTTCTAAGCCGATAATATGATACATGAGATTCACTACATGCTGCGGCCCTGGAATTGTCTTTTACTTGCTTGAAACATTATCCTAAAGTCGTTCACAATTGGTTACTTTTACTTATTGCATAATTAGTAGTAGTTAACAATCATCACAATATCTTAAATGACTACTTTTACTTTTATTTGTAGAATTAAATGTTAGATATAAATTTATCATAAGTCCCTTGGGAACGATAACTCGTTTCTTTAAGAATCTATATTACTTGCACAACCACATACTCTTGCATGTATATTGGGGAGCAACATGTTTTTGGCGCCGCTGCCGGGGACTTAGAAATTGATTTATATTCGATCTTCTTAAGTTTACAATTAAAATATTAAGGTATTAATTACTTGATCTTAGTTTGTTTATTTCACGCACTTAATTTTCAGGTCTGGCTTGGAAGGGAGAACTTATAGAACCTTACAACGAACCTGAAAGAGTTTTACACCAGCGCAGAAAAATGAATCAAGGATGTCCAGAAGAATTGAGGTTAGGTGTTCGGGGAAACAATGATGATAATAATCAAGACAACGTGAATAACCTTGAGAATGTGAACAACCAAGAGAAATTGAATAACCAATGAGTACCCCTTGTCATACCTGCAAGGCCAGTCCGTGATGTGGCAGTCCCACTCATAGCCAATGTGGCATCTAGTATTAGGAAACCTCCACCGGGGGGTAGATTTGAACTAAAACAGGGCATGGTACAACTTCTCCATTCTAATGGGCAATTCACTGGTCTCCCTCACGAGGATCCCCAAATCCATCTTAGGAACTTTATAGAGATTACTGATACATACATCCCAACTGGAGTCTCATTGGGCTATGTAAGGCTGACGTTGTTTCCATACTCATTGTTAGGAGCAGCAAAACATTGGTTAGATACTGAGCCACCAAATTCCATCACTACCTCAGATTACCTAGCAAGGAAGTTCCTGAGTCGATTCTTTCCATCCAAGAAAACCGCACGGTTGAGGAGTGCGATATTATGCTGTAGGCAAAATCAAGGGGAGGACATGTACAAGCATGGGCTCGTTTCAAACAAATATTAAATGCTTGCCCGCACAACATGCAAACTACTGAGGTACTTGCTCACACTTTCTTTGAGGGTTTAGATTATAATGCTCGTGTACTTCTTAAAAGTACAGCAGGAGGACATGCCCTAGCTAAAACATGTGAAGAGTTGTTCAACTTACTCGATAGAATCTCCGAAGGGAACCCAGGATATGAGGGGGATATGCCTAAAACCATAACCCAAAAGGCTGCGGGGATCTTAGATGTAGATCAAGCTACTGCCATAAATGCCAAATTAGATGTAATGCAACATAACATGACCTTACATTTTAAACAAATGGTTCTAAACCATTCATCGGTAAACGTTGTACAATAGGCAGCCAATTGGTGTGAGGTATGTGGTAGTGGAGCTTATGAAACTGAGCATTGTGAGGCAAGCCCAGATTTCGTAAACTATGTGGGTAATGCGCAAATGGGTGGAGTTCAGCTAAATTATGGTAACACTTACAAACCTAGTTGGAGGAACCATCCTAACTTCTCATGGGGTGGGAACCAAAACCAAAATCAGGCGCAAGGGGCTAACCAATACCATTCTCAAGGGGCTGGGCAATAATATCAAAATCCTAACCAAGGTGCAAATCCTAGTGCACCAAAAGGGGGGATGACCAATGAAGAGCTATTCCAAAAGCTCATGACTGAAATAGGGACCAAAATAAATGCTAGAGTAGATAAGCAGGATGAGAACATCAGAAACATCCAAATGTCCCAAATGAGTTTAGAGAAACAAGTTGCGCAAGTAGCTAATTCTCTGAACTTGTGTCCCCAAAGTCGGTTGCCCGGTGATACTGAACCCAACCCAAAGCAACTACATGCGGTAAGTACTAGAAGTGGGTTATAATTAGAGGAACTAGCTCCAAAGAAGAGAGATACTGAGGTAAGTACCAAATAAAAGAAAGAGGAAGAGGTAGTAGAAAGCTCCAATGTTGAGGTACCCATTCCTCATAAGAAATTACCACCTCCGTTTCCACAAAGGCTCAAAAATAAAAATGAGGATGAATGCTTCGGTAAGTTTCTCTCTCTCCTTTAACAGGTTCACATTAATCTGTCTTTGGTTGACATTTTGCAGGGTATCCCGAAGTATGTTAAATACGTGAAGGACATTATGGCTAGCAAGAGGAGGCTCACAGAGTATGAAACTGTAGCACTTACTGAGGAGTAGAACTCTAGAATCTAAAATAGACTACCCAAAAAGTTAAAAGATCCGGGTAGTTTTATTGTGCAGATCACAATTGGTCAAAGTGTTCATGCTCGAGAGTTATGTGATTTAGGGGAAAGTATAAATCTGATGCCCTTGTCATTGTATCAAAAGCTTGGGTTAGGTAGTCCAAAACGAATCACTGTTATTCTCCAACTCGCTGATAGATCCATTGCTAGGCTAGAGGTGGTGGTACAAGATGTGTTACTTCAAGTAGGTTTATTGATTTTTCCTGTGGATTTTGTAGTCTTAGATTTTGAGCCTAATTCTAAAGTTCCATACATTTTGGGACGTCCATTCTTGGCCACGGGTAGGATATTGATTGATGTAATAGCTGGTCAATAAACTATGAGGGCACATGATAAAGTTGAGGTATTCGATGTTTACCGCGCTTTAAAATTTCCTTCTATCTATGAAGAGTTGTCTACAGTTGTCTACTATTACTGTGGTTGATCAAATAGTAGAATTGCAAGTAGTTGTGCCTGGAGATCCCTTAGAGAGGGTGTTAGTAGGTCATGAGGTGGAAGTAGATACTGAGGCTCAAGAGATAGAAACATGTTTGAATCTAGCACTAGTTGACTCTCGTAAGCTTCGCGCGGAGTCATTAGATCGTGAGTTAGGGCCCCCACAAAGCCATCAATAGAAGAAGCTCCCAAGCTGGAACTAAAAACTCTGCCGGCTCACCTAAGGTAAGCTTATTTGGGTGCTAATGAAACTTTGCCTATTATACTTTCTGCAGAGTTGTCTGAATTACAGGTTGATGCGGCTTTGAGGATCTTAAAGTAGAGGAAAAAAGCGATTGGATGGTAGATGGTTGATATTCATGGGATTAGTCCGGCGTTATGTATGCATAAAATCTACATGGAAGAAGATCACAAACCAAGTGCACAACATCAATGTCGGCTAAATCCTTTGATGAAAGAGGTGGTAAGAAATGAAGTAATAAAGTGGCTAGATGCTGGAATTGTGTACCCGATCTCCGATAGTAAGTGGGTAAGTCCAATGCAATGTGTCCCTAAGAAGGGAGGTATGACAGTGGTAAGGAACGAAAAGAATGAGTTAATTTCTACTAGAACAGTGACCGGTTGGAGAATTTGTATGGACTACCGGAAACTTAATGATGCCACCCAGAAAGATCACTACCCAGCTCCCTTCATTGATCAGATGCTTGACCGACTAGCAGGGAAGGAGTACTATTGTTTCTTAGATGGGTATTCCGGGTATAACCAAATCTTGATTGCCCCCGAGGATCAGGAAAAGACCACGTTCACTTGTCCTTATGGTACCTATGCTTTCAAACGCATGCCATTCGGACTTTGCAATGCACCGTCGACTTTTTAAAGGTGTATGATGGCCATTTTTTATGATATGGTGGAAGAATTTGTAGAGGTGTTCATGGATGATTTCTCCATCTTTGAGAAGTCTTTTTAGGTATGTCTCCGGACTCTTGATAAAGTACTTGCTATATGTGAAGACACTAACTTAGTGCTAAATTGGGAAAAGTGTCATTTTTTGGTTAGAGAGGGTATAGTGTTGGGTCACAAGGTGTCGAAGTCGGGTTTAGAGGTTTATAAGGCCAAGGTAGAAGTTATTGAAAAATTGCCCCCTCTCATTTCTATAAAAGGGGTGCGTAATTTTCTTGGTCATACAGGTTTCTACCGACAATTCATCAAGGATTTTTCCAAGATTGAAAGACCTATGTGTAGTACTTTGGAGTAGGAGGTGAAGTTTGATTTTGATGAGATGTGCTTGAAAGCTTTTCAGATGCTGAAGAGGAACTTAATTGAAGCTCCCATCTTAATTGCTCCTGATTGGGGACTACCATTTGAACTCATGTGTTATGTAAGCGACGTAGCAGTGGGGAAAACGAAAGAATAAAGTGTTCCATTCGATCTATTATGCAAGCAAGACCCTTGACTCTACACAAGCTAATTACACAGTGACTTCACTGAGAAGGAGATGATAGCTCTAGTGTTCGCCTTTGACAAGTTCAGATCGTATTTGGTAGGTACTAAAGTGATTGTTTTTACTGACTATGCAGCTATTAGGTACCTATTCAACAAGAAGGATGCTAAACCAAGGCTGATTCGATGATATTGCTTCTCCAAGAATTCGACCTTAAGATCAAAGATAGGAAAGGTACTGAAAATCAAATAGCCGATCACTTGTCCAGGTTGGAGGATTTTTCCCATATGAATGAAGGTGAGAAAATCTGGGAAGAGTTTCCGGATGAACAATTGATGGCATTAGATATCTCCCAAGTGCCATGGTATGCAAATATTGTGAATTTGATGGTAAGTGGAGATTATCCTCCGGGTGCAACCACCCAATAAAAGAAAAAGCTCAACCATGATGCTAAGTTCTATATCTGGGATGAACCATTCTTGTTCAAGCAAGGTGTAGACCGGGTAGTGAGAAGGTGCATTCAGGAGTATGAGGTTCACAAAGTGCTTGAAAGTTGGCATGCTAGCCCATATGGAGGTCACCACGGAGGAGAGCGCACGACGCATAAGGTACTTCAATCTGGTTTCTTTTGGCCCTCATTATTTAAAGATTCTATTGCTTTTGTGAAGGGTTGTGATAAATGCCAAAGGTTGGGTACTATTTCAAGAAGACATGAGATGCCACTAAGTAACATTTTGGAGGTGGAAATCTTTGATGTGTGGGGTATTGACTTCATGGGTCCATTCCCACCATCTAGTGGAAACCAATACATTCTTGTGGCTGTGGATTATGTTAGTAAATGGGTTGAGGCTGTCGCTCTTCCTTCGATTGATTCAAGGGTGGTGATAAAGTTAATAAAAAAAAGCATATCTTCACTCGCTTTGGCACTCCAAGAGCAATCATAAGTGATGGAGGTAAGCATTTCATTAACCATCTAGTTAAAAACCTTCTTGCTAAGTATAGTATTCGTCATAAGGTTGCTACAACTTACCATCCTCAAACAAGTGGCCAAGTGGAGCTTTTGAATAGAGAGGTGAAGCAAATTTTGTAGAAGACGGTGAATGCGCAGAGGAAAGATTGGTCTGAGAAGTTAGATGATGCGTTGTGGGCATATAAGACTGCGTACAAGACACCCATAGGGACTTCTCCCTATCACACAGTATTTGGGAAGGCATACCATCTTATTGGGCAATTAAGAAGTTGAACTTAGACCTCGAGCAGGCCGGTAAAAAGAGAGTAAATCAATTGCATGAAATTGAGGAGTCTAGGCTCCACGCGTATGAGAATGCCAAGCTTTACAAAGAAAAGATGAAGAGGTGGCATGACAAGCACATAGTTACTCGTACTTTCACTCCGGGGGAAAATGTACTACTCTTTAAATTTAGATTAAGGTTATTCCCCAAAAAACTAAGGTCTAAATGGATTGGTCCTTTCGAAGTGGTAAAGAATGACACAACATGGGGCTGTTAAATTGAAAGGTAAGACTGGCCTTACGTTCTTGGTCAATTGGCAAAGGGTGAAACACTACTTTGGTGAGGATTCAGATCGTGATCGGGAGGCTCTTGAGCTAAATGATGAATGATCCAAGCTGCGTCGTGTCGCGATGTTAAATCAAGTGCTACATGGGAGGCAACCCATGAACAATATGGAATAGATAGGTAGTTTGTTTTTGAATTTTTGATTTTTTTGTTTTAGCGTAGTTTCAATTTTTAGACTATAGGATGCACTTTTCATTATTAGTTTTAGTTAGATAGGATTTTCTTTCTTTCTTTCTTTCATTATTTGTAACTTAGTTGTAATAGTGAAAAACAAAAAAAATAAAATAAATAATATACCTGAAGCCAGGCGCACTGGCATAAAATATCAGAGGAGAAGTTAGGGCGCGACTCTGGTGCGTCGCCCAGTCATCGCGCCTCGTGCGTGCAGGCTGGCGCTCTGCTAGGTGCGCCGCGCCAAGGCCCTACGGTTAGAGCGCCTTTTCAGGCGCAATCTTGGCGCATAGTGCCCCATCACCCCGCCACCCAGATTTTATTTTATTTAAAAAAAAAACAAATTAGGGTTTCGACCCGGCTAGCCCGAACAAAACCCTCCATAAATCCCTAACACTTAAAATTCATCCCCCATTCTCTCAAAACCCACCGCCCCAACCCCTCTAAATTCTCTCAACTCTTCTTCTTCTTCCACTCTTTCTCTCCAACTTCCACCATTAAAACCCACACCTTCCACACTCCCAACTTTCTCAACTCTTCTTCTTCTCCACTCTCTCCTATAAAAACCTCCATTCCACTTCACCCACTTTCCTCTCACTCCAAATCTTTTCTTCTCAAATATTTTTTTCCTTTCTCTTCTCCTCACCATCACTACCCAACCCGACCCCCCCTCCCAATTTTTCTAAATTTTTTTCTCTTCTCTATTTTTCTCTTCTTAATAGGTGGTGATGGCTCCAAAAGCAAAAAAATGTGATGGGTTCCAAGCGGAGTAGAAAGGGTGAAACTTCTGGGTCCTCTAATGGCAAGGAACCGACGCAAAAATTCGGGAAGAAGGTTGAGCAAAGGTATGGCTGGAATGGTTCGAATGTCAAAAAGAGGCGAAGTATATGGGTGACGAATTTGTGAATAAGGAACAATTGCAGTCGCAATTTCCTATTATTTATCGGACTTTGCTTGAGTTAGGGCTGAGGTTTATCTTCAAAAATCCGGGTGATTGCAATTTGAAATTGGTTAGGGAATTCTACGCTAATTGGCTTACTGAAATGAAATATAAAACTGTGCTTGTTAGGGGGAAGGATATCAATTTTTTTGCTCGAATTTTGCTCGAATTCTGATGAGTTTTTAGGAACCCCAAATTGTGACCCTAAAGAGTTTAATAGCTTGAAGGATAAACATCCTTATAGGGATATCCAACATACATTGTGTGGGGTTGAGTCGACTGCTAGGTGGGAGCGTAGTAAGGATATTGGGAGGCATAATACCCTCTATTTTGCTAACTTTAATCAGGTTGCTAGGGTGTGGCTAAAGATATTGTGTAGTGTGTTGCTGCTTGCCAAACATTTGACTAAGGTGACGAGGGATAGGGTGGTGTTGGTCTATATGCTGATGAAGGGAATGCCCATTAATGTTGGATCAATCCTGAGGCAAAATATGATGAAATTTAGGAACAATTTGAGTTGGAGATTCTGTTACGGGGGGTTGATCACCCATTTTTTTAGGGCTGAGGGTATTGAAGAGGAAACAGTAGACATGACTGTTTCTTATCACCCAGATCTGACGGGTAAGTTAGTTGACGTGACCCGAACAAAGGCACTACACATGTCCCATGGACCTGTCTTGTCTGCTCAAGAGAGGCAAGCCCGTGATGACAGCGTCATTGCAAGAATGTTCGGTATGGGAGAGCTGCAATTGTGGATAGGAGGATGTCCGGTTACTGACGAAGAGATTGAGACCTTGGCGGATCGCTATCCGTTGATCGAAAGTGCAGCCTTTCTGTGTAGGTCTGGTCCCACTTTTTTGGAGCCTTTGGATGATGATAAGGCTTCTGCTGATAAAGCGATGGATGATGAGGAGGATGCAGCTAATGAGGAGGCGAATGCCTTGATGGTTTTTGATGGCAGTGATGACGAGGCCTAGAGGCCCGAGGGAGTATTCCTAACTTTATACTTTGCTCTAATTATGCACTGAGGAAAATGCTTATTTTTAAGTATGGGGTGGGGTAATATGTCTCTATTGTATATAGTTGTTTACTGCTTTATCGAGTCTAGTGTTAGTTTTAGGTCAGTTTTTAAATTTTTAAATTTTTATTTTGGGTGCCTCAGTATTTTTTTTGCGGTACTTTTACTGAGGATAGTCCCTTTGAACCTACTAGGACTAGTTTTATTGCTTTATTGAGTCGTAGAGTCATCATAGGAGTGATAGTTCCCAATGATGGATGGATGGCGACCGTTTTAAGGGAAAATTAGTCACATAGAGGAGTAGGATTGAGAAACCAACCTTGGTCTTTTGAAACTATGTCCGAAAAAGTCAGCCAAATGTCATGGGTAGTCATAATTGGAAAAGTGCAATAGAATGCTAACCTTATAACAAGCACGTGTTCTTAGTTTTGACTCAAAATAAAAATAAATAAAAATAAAAATATGGGCTTAATTGTGTAGTGATACCGTAATGCAAGTTATATGAGCATGTTAGTTGATATTTCCTTATATGTGTCATGATGCCATGTGTGGTGAGTGTTCATTGGTTCTTTCTTGACTTGACATCTAGAACTTGCCTTGTGTGTGAATTAGTATCTTGTGTGACTTAGGGAATGTGATCGAGGCATTTCTTTGAAATAGCCAATTCTTGACTCTACTTGTATGCCTACCATTGAAATTATCCCTAGTGAACCCCCATTGAGCATTTAGCCTTGTTTGTTGATAAGCCACATGACAAGCCAAAACACGTTCGTTTGATACCAAGTTCTTTTGATCCTAATAAAATCCTTAATGCACTATGTTAAGAAGAAGGGTTGAAAATTGTTGGTTGATATAAGAAAGGGTGAAATGCTACATTGTGTGAAAAAGAAAAGAATAAGTAAATTTTTGTTTTGGCCCTGGTCCGTAGTGACAATGTGCACCTCAACTCAATTGAGGGTGGCTATTTCAGAAATATGTTCTAAACATTGGCCATGGTCCTATCAAGGATAATGTGTACCTCACTCGGACTTTAAAATCTAGAGTGAGGGTGGCTAGTGCAAAAGCATTACGAATAAAATAAAATAATAATAATAATAAAAAAAAATAAAGGGCAAAGATGGAGCAACAAAAAGAGGTAAATAGTCATGAAGTCTGTACTAGGAGGAAAGAAAAAACTATGAAGGTGATTGTTAGCAAAATAATGACATGTGCATTAGGGAGGTGTAGTCACTAAAATGATTCCTAAATATTCCCTCCCTTACCTTAAGCCGACAATACAACCAAATGAAAGTCCTCTTGATTCCTTGAGAAATATAATGCGAAAGTAAGAATACATTATGGGAAAGCTTATGGTATGTTGGGAAAAGTAAGAACGTCTCTTGTGAGAGTGAGTTGATTGTTTGAAAAATAGGCCTTGTTGATACTGTGATTGCTTGAGTGAAAGGCTTTACTAAACAAGAATAAGTGAGAGCATTCATGACATGTGTAGGATTATCTAATTGATGTGTCTGTATGAGCTTGCATTAGCCTGGAAAAATAATAACAGAGTCATTCTTTCAGCATGTGTTGTAACTTGGTGTAAATGCTGTGAAATGTTGCACCCATTGTGAACTACAAGATCATGATTAAAAATGTTTGATTGATTGTAAGGTGGGTTGATAAGTCCAAGAGTTATGAAAATAGTTGATAGTCTAAAGGTTGTTTGAGGACAAACAAAAGTCTAAGTGTGGGGTGGTGATCTTAGGCATATTTATATGCCTAAGTTGTCAATATTTGCCCATGAAGTGATTGGATTGAAGAATGATCTTTAGTTATTAGTTTATTTTTGGTGTAACTTGTGATGATTGTACACTTACACACATGATTAGTTGTTTCAGGAACTCTTGAAGGAATTGGAGTTGACATGAAGGAAGAAGGAGCAAAGACATGTAAGAAAACGACTAAGGCAAAAATCAACAGTGCCTGGTGTAATGTTGGGCACGCCGTGCCAAGGCCTGAAGGACAGAGTCCTGTTTGTGGCGTAATGAGAGGCGTGACGGGCCAAGGCTTAGAGGACTAGGACGCTTCTCAGGCGCGACACACCAAGGAGTAAACTTCAAAGGCCTTTCTCAGGCGCTATGCTAGGCACAACGCACCAAGGGGGAAAAGCCTGCAGCAAGTGCTAGGCACGATGGCAGGCGCGACACGCCACAAAAGTTCTGACTTTTTCAGCCTAAAAGTGTTAAAAATGGAGTCCTAATTGTACTAGGTTTTGTCTCCAAGTTATCCTACTATTATAAATAGATCCTTAGGGCTCCATTGTTGGGGGTTCGACTTTTATTGGGTGTGCAAGAGCAAGTATTCACGTTTGTAATAGGTTTTGATCTTCTAACTCTTCTATTTTCCAAAAATCGCATGAAAAATTGTATTTTATGGTTTTCTTTTAGCATGAGTGGCCAAACGCCTTAGTTCCGGGGCTGTAGCTACGAATGGATTGTTGATTATTAAATACTTTTTGAATTAATTATTGGTTGTCATTATAAGTTGCTTCTATATTCTTGTTTTAGTATTTTATGCTTGATCTCCATAAGATAAATATATTATCTAATCTTAAAATTGGGAGAGGAGAGGTTATATAGACCAGGGAATATAGATAGCTCGATCGACCCATTTGATTGAGGTGATTAGTGTTCAGGAGTGAAGCCCGGACGAACACCTTGCTTGGTTACGAAATAGGATGAAATATAAATGCTCGCCAGTTAGTCTATTTATCCCCGCTCAATGATGTAGTTAGATAGCTAACTAAAGTAGGCGACGAGAGGTATATAGCCCGACTCATATAATTAACCCTATAAACCAGAAACTTGACAACTAAAATTAGTTCTAAGTCGATAATATGATACATGAGATTCACTACATGCTGTAGCCCTGTAATTTCTTTTACTTGCTTGAAACATCATCCTAAAGTCGTTCACAATTGGTTACTTTTACTTATTGCATAATTAGTAGTAGTTAACAATCATCACAATCTCTTAAACGGTTATTTTACTTTTATTTGTAGAATTAAGTGTTAGATATAAATTGATCATAAGTCCCTTGGGAACGATAACTCGTTTCTTTAAGAATCTATATTACTTACGCGATCATGTACACTTGCATGTATATTGGGGAGCAATAACTCTTCAGCACCTATCCCACACACCAACAACTTCTTGGCTTTGTAACTCTTTTGGATCTTCTTACGGTCATCTTCATTATATTGTTGATGGGTCTTTGGGATTACTTTAGTGATTTCTCCTTCCTTTACCTCCGTTGTAGGTATAAAGGGACCATCTAGCACAATGCCCCACAATTCACTGTCCTTAGCCATCAAAAAGTCATGCATCCTCATTTTCCACCGGCTATAGACTTGGCCATTGAAACGAGGTGGTCTTGTAGACGATTGTCCTTCTTCCAAGTTATGTGGTGCAGCCATTCTTTCAAGGAATCACTCTTGATATTAACTAGTTAAAGAGAACCTGTTCTGATACCAAATGTTGGAATGTATGCGTCCACTACCAGTCAATGGACCAGGTCCCTTGACACAGTAAGAACAGTAATATAAACACAAGCAGTAAATAAAGCAACACAAGAACTTTATGTGGAAATCCCCTTGCTCAAGGGTGGTGAAAACCACGACCTGTCCTCACAGGATTTTCAACCCAACTCCATTTCTCTCAAATGGACCAACGATTTAGATTACAACAACTTGCAACCTAGGAATTTACCTCTAAATCCCTTCCCCCTCAATGTAGCAACCCTACTACAAGAGAGCAACTAAGCAATAACTATATTGCCCACTACGCTAACCCACTCTAGATAACTTAGACTTCACTAAGCAAAACATGGTTGCCCACTAAACCTCCTACTTCTAGATGACTTAGAATTTGACTAAGTAGCAACAGCGTTGCCTACTAAATCAAGTAACTTTAACTGGCTTAGACTTTTGATTAAACAAACAAACAATCTAATTCCTTTATAGCTTAGGAATAGATTTACAACATAAGCATGGAAGTAAAAACCTAAGACAACTAAGACACAAACATCTCTATCATGTCCCTGTAGCTCTTAAGGAGAATACTTCTTGAAAGTGGTTTTTGCTTGAGTTCTTGAGAATTTCAGGAATGCAAAAACTAAGGTTGTGTCTATTGAAGGATGACCTTATTAAAAATAGACACAACCTTCAAGGCTATGCTATTGGCTGAGGATTCTGCCAAGCTTGGAGACCGTGCACCAACCTCACCAAACTTGTGTACTTTTTCCAGTTGTCTAGTGTACGAATAGTGGTGCAAAGGATCAGATCACCTTACAAGGTCCCTCTGTTTGTCAAATCATCAAAACTGCAAATAACAATAAGGCAATGGAGGCTAAAAAAAGAGAGAACAAAATGAGTTACAATCCTAAAATCAACTCAAAATATGCTTTAACATTCAAAAATACGTATCCAAATCATATTCAACTCGAAGCTACCAAAAAAAACCAAAATTTCACCCAAAATGAAGAATTCTATTCTTTATCAACTATCAAGTATCAAGAACAAACAATCAGCCATATAAATGAAGACTTGAAGAAGGGTGAGGCTATATACCTTTTTCCAGGGCAAAGATTGAGACAAACAAACTTGACGGAGATTTCTATGACCACAAACGTGATTCCGACAAGCTTCCGTAAACGAGGAATGAGAAAGAAAAACAAGAAGATATTGATTCAAAGTCTTTACAATTTTGAAACCTATTTCGTATATATTTTGTATATTTTTTTCAGCTCCAATGTAAGCTCTCTCCAACCTCTCTACACCAAAGAAGGGTTTATATAGAGAGGTTTAAGGTTACCATTTTTTTTTGACGATGTGAAGATGTTGTGTATTGGAATGTCGCTGATAGGTTGTATTAATGTCGTGTATTGTTGGCGTTGCTAGGTGTCTTTTTGGTATTGGAATTAGGCTGGGTCAATTTCGAGTGTAATGAAAGAATGGGCTTCTGGAATTGTTGGGAGAAAAAGGCCAAAAAATGCTCTTATAAATGAGTTAAAGGTGAAGTAAGGAAGTGTATAGATTATAATAGAAGGGGCTAGATTTCAAATTAGGACATGACCACATGAGTTTTAATTATGACCTATTGTAATTAAGAACGTAGACAAATTGAATTAATTTAGTAAATTCGGCTAGGATTTAAATAAGATGAATTAATATTAATTAATAATGAGTTTTTTAATCTAAACAAAATAAAATAATTAACTTGATTATAAACAAATTGACTCAAAATATAATCTACTAACTAAACTAACATAATTAACAAAATATTCAATTAAAAACAAATATTTTTAAAACGATTTTCAAATATATATATATATATATATAAGAGAACCTTAGGCCCGCCTACGTAGCGCCACCACAAACAATAATTCCCTTTTAATTTATTTATTTCCAAAATTAGCCTTCCTCTTTCATGAAAAATTGTGCCTTTTAGAAACTTTAATGAAAAGTTGCGTCTTTAATGAAGAGTTGCGACTTTTATGAAAAGTTGCGACTTTTATGAAAAGTTGCGACTTTTATGAAAAGTTGTGACTTTTATGAAAAGTTGTGACTTTAATGAAGAGTTGCAACTTTTATGAAAAATTGTGACTTTTATGAAAGGTTGTGACCTTTCCGAAGGTTTGCAAATTTTTCAAATAGTTGCAACTTTTTCGATAAGGCACAATAAAAATTTGTTCACACTACCCTTTGTTGTCTATAATAGAGGGATTTTTTCTCATTATAAAACAACGAAAATTCTAAACCTCTTCTTCTTCTTCACAGTCAAATATTTGTGTACTTTGCTCCTGTTGAGTGACTCACTGACAACATTGCATATGTTACAAATCCTGATGTGTATTTTTACAGTCATTAATTTATGCTTATGTTATTAAGAATAAATGATAAGAAGTAATAATTTTCATTTTCATTTACATTATTAATGTTTGTTACTACGTAATCTTGTATGTAAGATAATATAGTGTTTTAGTTTTAATGACTGATAGGTTTTAAGTATTATTTTATAAATTCTGTGATTTTAAATTTTTGTGCGAAGCGCGGGTAATTTTACTAGTTACTTTAGAATTATAAAAAGTGACAAAACTATTTAAAAATAACTTGAAAACATTGTGAATTTTAAAAAATCAATTATTTCTATTTTGCCTTATCGAATGACCCCCATAGAGCTCAAGAGCTTAGGGTTATGATTAATAATGTTTCAAAGACACTTCATCCAATTCTAAGCGTCAACAATCGTTAATCAATATAACCCAACTAAATGAGTTGGGGTCGAATCCCACAGGGAGCGGTACGTGTTTGAGAGTCAATTGGAAAGTATGAACATGATCAAATCAGTCACTGGAATAAAAATGATCGAATAAAAACATCATTCAAATCAGGGGGTGACACGAATGTCAAATAGGGGGTTTTGGTTTAAAATTATCAACTACAAGCAGTGGTGAACAACACGAAATAACAATAATGAGACGGATTCTTGGATGTGATTCGATTATAAGCTAATATAGACAAATCGGTAATTGCAACTATTAGAAAATAACTAGATATTAGTGAGTAAGCTAGGCTGTGGAGGAGATAAATTTTCTCTCGAACAATTTATCCTGAATCAAGTTGATTTCTCTCGAACATCAACAAGCAAGCAAAATAAGAACAACCCACACCTTAGTCCATTCACTCTCTCGAGTTGAATGTGTGGGATTGGGTTTAGGATTCACTTTTTCGAGCAGAACCCAGGTCAACCCAATACCCACATACTATCAATCAATAAGTTTAGTTTTAAAACCTCTCTCGAGCAAGCCAAAAACACAAGGGTAGAGCTGCATTTGCAACTGTAATTCTTAAATTAAACCACAATTAATGATTAAACTCACTTCTAAACAACATTTAAACTAACAATTAACAATATCCATAAACTAAATCATCCCATAATCACATAATCACACCCCAAGAATTGGGGTTTTAGCTAGTCATTATAAAAAGATAAAAATCTTTACCAAATTGAGTTTCCATCAATTGGGTAAGATTGATTTTGTCCTTACAATGCTCCAATTCGAAGAATTTCAAAGACCGACTTCCAATTTCTTAGAAGTGAAAAACTTTAATTCTTCAAAACTTAGGAAAAACTAGAGAAAACTTGTCTCACAGTTCAAAACTTAATAATATATTGTTCTAAAGAGTAATTGATACTAAACTAAATGTTCAAAAACGTATTTATAGTCGCCAAAAATGTGCTGCAAAGAGTCACTCGGCGAAGTAAGTCGGCAATTCGCCGACTGCTCCTTTCTCTAGCCAACTTGGTTCTTCATTCAGGGCTTGGCACACTGGAACTTTAGGCGGTCAAGTAGCCATTCGGCGACTTGCCAAGTGGACTTGGCGATCACCAGATTTGCTTTTCTTCATTCTTTCAGCTCACTTTGTTCCTTTTTGCAAATTAGTGTCTTTGCTTTGTTCCTCAATCCATATACCTGGAAATCAAGGGTTTTACATCAGTTATTGGCACAACATAAGCATTTGAGGACAGCAAACCTATATAAATAAAGCCCTAGATGAGTCCAAATCTCAGACTCATCAACACCCCAACTTAAACTTTTGTTTGTCTTCAAGTAAAACTCAAGTTCAGCAGTTCAAAAAAGATGGCTCAAACAGTGCTACACAAGACTCAATCATGAATGCACACAACAAGACTCAACTTACTCATGCAAGGACCAATTGTGCACTCAAAGATTCAAGTTGTGACTCACCATTATCAAAGATTTTCACGTTCACAATACTTGCTTCAAATGCAACTTCAAGCTCAACAAAGGTACTCAAATGCCCTCACAACAAATATGATTCCATATTCACACACAATTGTTCAACACTTTATAGCTCCGGAATCACATACAACTCTCACACTCACAAAGATGAACACATGCATGACTTCACCCGTAGGTTTTCCCTTATTTTCCAGCCAACATTCGTTTAAGCTCACTCAAGATCAAAAAGATCTTTTGAAGGCTTGTAACGAGACTGAGTGTAAGGGTATGGTCATTTAGGCTCAGTGGCTGCTATCCTCATGAAATGTGGCATGAACATCACTTTCTTTCCTTTTCTTCATCATTTTCACTCATGCTCAAAATTCACCCCCTTATTCACTTCTCATGGAATATCGGACACCCTATTTCTTTTACAACTTTCACAACTTTATTTCACAACTTTTTCGTTCTTTTTCTTTTTCATTTTTTTGTATGGAGGGGTTCCATCTTTTTCGAAAACCATGGATAAAGGGGGACTTCTTTGCACTTCTTGGTTTCCCTTTTCTTTTTACCACATCCCCAACTTAGGCCTAAGTTGGCTATTCAAACAAATCACACTTCATGAGGATTATGGGTGAATGGTTAAAAAGGGGTTACAATTGCATCAAGTTTCTTCCAAGAAAGGGCTAAGTCTCAAAAGGTGCTCAAGCAAAGTTTACACACTCACAAGGTTGGCCACAAAAGAGGTATATTGTCAAATTGTTTCACTCTTCAAAATTGTTGCCTATGATCATTTCAAGAGCTTGAATTACTTAGTCAACCGGACCAACGGGGAAAAATCTAGATGTCATCATACAAGGTTCACAGTAAGCTCATCACACAAGGCATTGACACCAATATCAAACAAGACTCCACACTTTCACTAGTGTGCAATGTTCATCACAAGAGATTCCATTCGATAACTGGCTAGTCACAATGAGATGCAAAAAGTTCACATATTATCTATGCAACTTCATTTGGCCTCATCATCGCCGCACATTCATTTTTGTTCGATTAAGAACACTATTCAAGCCATCGATATTAATCATAACTGATACTCAAATTTGCACAAGAACAGCCATAATCAAACACAACAAGAGGTGGAATTTTTTTTTAGAAGGGTCAGAAACCATTTGCACCATTTGCATTCAAAATAAGGAGCCATAAGCTCAAACATCCACAACACATTATCAAAACACCATTTAATCACAAAAACCCAATAATATATACACCATATAATCACAAGAGGTAGGTATGAAAATACCTCACCCCACCACAAACAAAATCAAATGCAATAAAACACTAAAAAGTCAATAAAAATGATAGAGAGGGAGGTAAAGACGGGTCCTGTCTACACAGTCGCTCCATTTGTCGGGGCATCAGTGCCCGGTGTAACATCAGCACTATTGGCTCAACTAGGGTCAACCATGGTTGTGTTTGCCAATGAGATCTGCACGACCAAATCTATCATCGCCTCTTCAACTGCTGTAAGGCCCTCATAAGTATCCTCCTCATTGATACCAAGCTTCTCCTCATCAGTCTCAGCCTCAGACTCAGCAACAACCACCTCCTCAACTCGAACCTCATCTCCGGTAGTAGCCGGATGCATATCTGTATCAGTTGGCATGTCGGGGATCTCCACAATCCTGAAAATCATGGACATATATGTGGACTGCAACTGGTCCACATCCTTCCTCAGCTCAGCAATAACGACCTTTAGAGCCTTCACCTCCTCAGTGGCCTCTTGGCCTCTCTCACACTGCTATCCTTGCCGCAAGGGCATTAATAGACACACTAAGAGGTGTCACAGTAGCAATGAAGGCCCTCTCAATCATCCCGGGAATGGTGGCCTCAAGCCTGGAGGCACGCCTATCAGTAGAGTGGGTGAAATGCCCCATTCGTAGTATCACAACCTGGGTGAGTAGAGGCCGGGAAGCAGTAGACCTAGGTGGCAGATGAGTTGTAGAGGAATTAGGAGTCACAAAAGGGTCAACACTAGATATACCTGAAGTCCTAGGGGCCGGAGTAGGAAATACTGCCTCTGCAGGTAATGTATAACTATCAACAACCGGGGAAGAATCCACCGTGGCAGCCTTATTCTTCTTTGCCTCATCCTTCAAGTACTCTGCATTAATGAGCCGGATATCGGTAGATATGTGGGAATCACTTCTACATCCTTCTTCTCATTTTGAGGCACCCGATCTAGTCTGCACAACTCAGTGATCAACACCGAGAAATAAAGAGAGGTTTGGCGCTTCTTGGCCCTCATGGCCATCTCCTATTCAATGATCATGCCCAAATTTATGCGCTTTCTTGCAATGATTGATCCAAGACAAGACGCCTTTGTGTGGTGGAGGATGGATTCGTTATGTGATGGCATAATGGTGCTACTGATGAAGCCAAACCAGTATCTTGTTGCCACATTGAGGTCTTTCTTCTCAATTTGCACTCCAGCTTCGGTCCACCTAGGAGTACCATCATATATGAGAGGAGCTAACCAACTTTTCATATTCTCCAAGGACTTAGTTTTGATCTTGTACTAGTAGTCGTCTGCAATGTTGTCGGTGCATTCCAATACAATATTTATGTTAGTACTGTCACACATCACCTTCTTTCCCATGACAACTACATAATCAACCAACTAGAATTTAGCGGCCTGCTTCTTCCTTTGTGGCACTAGTGCTTTGTAGGTAGTGTAAAATTCCTGGACCCAATTTGGAATGTAAGGGACACGAGGTCTAGTGAATATTAGGAACTTGTGGGACTTTAAGAAGCTCCAGATCTCTGGGTACCTGTCTATTACCCCATCAATAGACAACCTCTTCTCCTCGATTATGGTCCTCAATCCCTTAGTCTTTAGTCTATTCATAAACCGGGGAGGAGGACCTTGTGCAGGTGGTGCAAGGACCACAACCTGATTTGGGACAGGAGGAGAAGTATGAGTCTCAGGTACCTTGATCCTAGATGGATCACTCAACCTCTTGTAACGCAGCTCAACTCTCTTGGCTAACAATAACTCATCATCCTCAGGCTCAGAAATTATAGCCTGAGGGTCTTGGTGCTCACCCTCACTCTCAGAGGTAGTGAGGTGATTGGCATATATCCCCTCACTATCGGCGCTGGCCTCCGGTGAAGCAGGTTTATGTGCCTTGCCTTTCCCACCAGTGGTAGGCAGCTTGGTTGCCTTTCCCCAGGATGCAGCTGCATCCTCATTTAATGTGATTCCCTTTGCCCTCTTGCGGGGCGGCGTATCGCCACCTGCTACTTTTGGTCTAGCCACATCTGCAACACACATTGGAAAATGTTAGAAATAGTTCAAGAAAAGTTCAGAAAATAAGCTGCAGAGAGACTCACCGAACCGATCGGTGAGACGCAGAATCACGTTGGCGAGCTAGATCGGGCTAGCCAAAAGGATTGGCTAAATATTTTTCAAGAAAAATGGCCTATTGGCGATGGGAAGGCCCATTCGGCGAGCAGAGATTAGCCCGTTGAAAATTATAGTGCATTTTAGGGGTTAGGGGCGCAAAAAGGGCGATCAAAGAAGACATTCGACGAGTCACCGAGTGCACTTAGTAAACTCAAGCTTCTCGCGGAAAGTTATAGAACCAAAATAAAAAATTTCATGAAATTAAAGGCGATCTGGGGGGACTTTGGTGAACCGTCGAGTGGTTCAGTGAGCTTGACCCAGCTCACCAAACTGTCCAACGTGCCATTTTCAACCCCAACTTCCAAAATCAACCCTGCAGCCCCCAAAAACAAAATCAAATCATACACTTCAATTAAACCCAGACCCATAAGACCCATGCCACCGGGGTACTCAGACTTTCCCCGATTTGGCCAAAATTGGCCATTTGATAACTTTAGCCCTTAAGAATGACGTCAAACACTCCATCATTGGGAAAAACACGTCATTTAGCACAATTTGGGTTACTCAGACTTCACCCGACTAGACCCAACAATTTATGATCAATTTTAAGGCACGAAATTTGGGAAATTAACAACTTATGCAATTAAGGCATGATAGTGAAATTAAAACAGGCACACAAGCACACATTTACGACTTCAGAGAGGCCAATCACACATGAAGAACAATATGATTGCAAATGAGTTTAACCACTAATTACGAGTTTTGGGGTTTAGAAAACCAACCTTTAGTGCCGAATATAGGAATCTGTAAATCTAGGTGGTAAAGTATCAAACTCCGAACACAGAATCAACGACTAGAAAGTGGTAAAAATGCAAAAATATGGGAAATATAGTGCGGGTGTGATTTATTGAAGTTAAAAAGTGAGGGAATGTGAAAGAGTTTGAATTTTTAAACCTTTGGCCTTTTAAAACAGTTCAGTTTGTGCCCTTTCGACGATATTAGTTGACCTCACCGAACCACTCGACGACACGCTGAGTGGTTACTTACCTCGCTGAGTTTTACAGGACCTCTAGTTATTGTGGGGGTCCAAATGGTGGACAAAGTCGGGCTCGCCAACTAGTCCATGGCCCTGTCGAGTTTTACAAACTCCAACTTCATAATGTTTCAAAGACACTTCATCCAATTCTAAGCGTCAACGATCGTTAATTAGTATATAACCCAATTAAATGAGTTGGGGTCGAATCCTACAGGGAGTGGTACGTGTTTGAGAGTCAATTGGGAAGTATGAACATGATCAAATCAGTCATAGGAATAAAAATGATCGAATAAAAACATCATTCAAATCAGGGGGTGACACGAATGTCAAATGGGGAGATTTTGGTTTAAAATTATCAACTACAAGTAGTGATGAACAACACGAAATAACAATAATGAGACGGGTTCTTGGGATGTTATTCGATTATAGGCTAATATAGACAAATCGGTAATTGCAACTATTAGAAAATAACTAGATATTAGTTAGTAAGCTAGGCTATAGAGGAGATAAACTTTTTCTTGAACAATTTATCCCGAATCAAGTTTATTTATCTCGAACATCAACAAGCAAGCAAAATAAGAACAACCCACAGACCATTAGTCCATTCACTCTCTCGAGCTGAATGTGTGGGATTGGGTTTAGGATTCACTCTCTCGAGCTGAACCCAGGTCAACCCAATACCCATAGACCATTAATCAATAAGTTTAGTTTTAAAATCTCAATCTCGAACAAGACAAAAACACAAGGGTAGAACTGCATTCACAACTACAATTCTTAAATTAAACCACAATTAATGATTGAACTCACTTCTAAACAATATTTAAACTAACAATTAGCAATACCCATAAATTAAATCAGCACACCCCAAGAATTGGAGTTTTAGCTAGTCATTATAAAAAGATAAAAATTGTTACCAAATTGAGTTTCCATCAACTAGGTAAGATTGATTTCGTCCTTACAATGCTCCAATTCGAAGAATCTCAAAGACCCACTTCCAATTTCTTAGAAGTGAAAAACTTTAATTCTTCAAAACTTAGGAAAAACTAGAGAAAACTTGTCTCATAGTTCAAAACTTAATAATAGATTGTTCTAAAGAGTAATTGATACTAAACTAAATGTTCAAAAACGTATTTATAGTTGCCAAAAATGTGCTGCGAAGAGTCACTCGGAGAAGTAAGTCGGGCTCGCCGAACCACTCGGCGATCCGCCCTTTGGTCAACTCCATCGCCCTTTTGCCTTAGCCTTCAACATCCTCAAGGTCTGTAATTTTGGGCGATCTAACACTGCATCGCGGAACCACTCGGTGATCTGCTGACTGCTCCTTTCTCTCGCCAACTTGGTTCTTTCCTTCAGGGCTTGGTACACTGGAACTTTAGGCAGTCAAGTAGCCATTTGGCGACTCGCCAAGTGGACTTGGCGATCACCAAACTTGCTTTTCTTCATTCTTTCAAGTCGCTTTGTTCCTTTTTGTAAATTAGTGTCCTTGCTTTGCTCCTCAATCGATATACCTGGAAATCAAGGGTTTTAAATCAGTTATTGGCACAAAATAAGCATCTGAGGACACTAAACCTATATAAATAAAAATCTTGGACTCATCAGGTTCAAATTTAGGATATTTTAGTTAAGCGATTCATTCGAACTCGTGTATCGCCTTGGGGTGCACCCATTCTGTATGTGTAGAAGGACGGTACTATGCATATGTGTATTGATTAGAGGCAACTGAATAAGGCGACAATGAAGAACTATTACCCAATTCCTTGTATTGATGATCTATTTGACCAGCTTCAGGGTGTCGCATTGTTTTTGATGATTGATTTGAGATTTGGTTACCATAAGTTGAGGATTAAGGCATCGCACATCCCTAAGACCATATTTAGGACTCGTTATGGCCACTGTGAGTTCTTCAGATGTGTTTTGGGTTGACTAATGTCCCTACCGCCTTTATGGACTTGATGAAACATGTGTTCAGGACTTATCCTTATTCATTCTTCATAGCATTCATTGATGATATTCTTGTATACTCGCGGAGTAAAAGAGAGCATGATCAACATTTTATGATTGTCCTATACATTTTGAGAGATCAACAACTTTATGCCAACTTCTAAAAGTGCAAGTTTTGGCTTGAGTCTATAGCATTGTTCGGGCACGTTGTGTCCAAGGATGGCCTCATGGTAGATCCTATGAAGATTTAGACTATTCGTAATTGGGCTAGGCCCACTTCAATTACTAAGATTCAAAGCTTTATTAGATTAGTAACCTACTACAGGGTGTTTGTTAAGGGATTTTCTACCATAGCATCACCTTTGACCTAGTTGACTTGTCTTTATGTTCCTTTTCAGAGGTCTGAGAAGTGTGATCTAAAGTTTTGGAAGCTCAAGGAATTACTTACCACCCCTCATTTATTGACTCTTCCACTTGAGGGCAAGGGCTTCACAGTATATTATGATGCATCTCGTTTTGGTTTGGGTTGTGTATTGATGCAGCGGGGCAGGGGTATTTCTCATTCATCTAGGTAGATTAAGTTGCATGAGTGCAACTACCCAACTAATGGCTTAGAATTGGCGGCGGTAGTTTTTGCACTTAAGATCTGGAGGTACTACATGTTAAGAGTTTGTTGTGAGACATAAACTGATCATATGAGCCTTCAGTACATTGTGAGATAGAGGGATCTTAATTTGAGGTAGTGCCATTGGATTTAGCTCCTAAAAGACTCTGACCTCTCTATTCTCTACCGACCTTTGGCTTTGAAAATTCAGTCCTTAGCCAATAGGATGATTCAGTTGGATATTTTAGATTCTAGGTGGGTCATAGCCTATATGGGAGTTCAGTCTTCCTTTCTTGAATGAATTCATGGTCGCAGATTTGAGGATGAGACTTTGGTCTCTCTTTGAGATCAAGTGCTAGAGGGTGATGCTAGTCAGGGTACCTTATATTCAGGTGGGCTTTCGAAATTTTCTAGCAATTTTTTTGTTTCGAGAGATGGGGACTTGATTGAGTTGATCTTTCATGAGGCCTGTGATTCCAAATATTCAATCCATCTAGATATCATGAAAATGTATCATAATTTGAGGAAGCACTATTGGTGGAGAGGAATCAGGACAAATATTGCAGACTATGTGTCCCATTGTTTGTGCTGCTAGCAAGTGAAGGCCGAACAATTGAGGCCTTGTGGTGAGTACCATAGATAACCCATTTCAGAGTTGAAGTGGAATCACATCACTATCAATTTCATTGTGGGTATTTCTAGAGGTGTTGACAACATTTGAGTCATCAATTGACCAACTCAACACACTTCCTCCCTATTTAGCCTTCATTCAGCGCCAAGAGGTTGGCACATATCTATATTCAGGAGGTGGTTCATCTTCACAATGTGCCTATGTCCGGGAATCTCAAACCACTTCTAGCTTTTAGATGACCCTTTAGAGGAGTTGGGCACCCGTGTTGACCTTAACACAACATTCCACCCATAGACTGATAGACAGTCGGAGCGTACTATTCTAGTTCTTGAGGATATCTTGCAGGCTCGCCCAATGAGATTGACTGCCTGAGCTTAATTCTTGTTCTTTAAATATGAATAAATTGCATGTTACTTCTTCTCGCTATTTCGAGCCCCGGATTGTGTTCCTTTTCAAAACACATGTTTGGGGAACATTTTAGTATAATTCTTAGTACGGGTCCCATAATTTTTATTTTGACTCAAAAATTGGTTCGTCTCTATTTTAAGTGAATTTGGAGGTTCCATGCTTCGCTCGGCGACTTGGTATTGAAATGGTTCTGGCTTTGAGCCTTGTTGTGATTTTGTTGAGAGTGGACGTTGATTTAAGACCAAAAATACATATTTTTAATCATTATTTGCTTCACATTTGTTGTTTGTATTTGTCCTTTTTGAGCATGTATTTTATGAATTGTGATAAAAAAAAATTTGTAGGATTAAATTGGTGTGAAGATGAAGAAGTTTGGAGCTAAAACGAATTAAAGATGGAAGGTTGAAGAAGGAAATCAAGCAGACATCTTAATGGATTATATATATATATATATATATATACTAGTATATTTAGTATATATTAGAAGTATATATATAATATAATATATATATAATATAATGTAAGTATCCTATTATATTAAGTAGTATATTTAGTATATATTACAAGTATATATATAATAAAATGTAAGTATTATATTATATTAATGAGTATATTTAGTATATATAATATAATGTAAGTATTATAATATAATACATAGTATACTTCGTGTGTAT
>JAJOOR010023636.1:0-28301 GCA_036250505.1 Solanum acaule
CTCCTTCTCCTTCTCCTTCTCCTTCTCCTTCTCCTTCTCCTTCTCCTTCTCCTTCTCCTTCTCCTTCTCCTTCTCCTTCTCCTTCTCCTTCTTCTTCTCCTTCTCCTTCTTCTTCTTTTGAGGTATTTAGATGAACGAGTTAAAGTGATTACTTTAGGGTCTATCAGCTATTTATAGGAGGTTATTTAACTACTTAACAGACCTACATTAACCCCTAATTAAATAACTAATCAATTCCCAAAACCCCTAACTAAAACTAAAACTTAAAAACTGGCAGCATTCATGAGACCCATCCACGGACCATGGATAGGTCTACTTGGTGTGGTTTGGGTCCGTCATTTGGACCTGAGGCTCATATGTTGCAGGCCAACTCAGGCCTGACCTACGCCCATGACCTACGGGTCGTAGGTTGATCTATTGGCCGTGAATGGCCAATGTGGTTCACCATTTTTGACAGCCTTTGGGGACGGTTTTGGGGTCCTCCTTGAGGACCCCTCGGGTGGTCCTTGGGGAGTCGTACCCGGACGTTTAACCCCTAAACATATCATTCTAAGTACGGGAGTCATTCCTATGAGTTTTAACCCTCATACAACACTCCAAAACTCCACTACAAGACTCTACAACACACTAGTTCAACTCACTAGATTACGGGGTGTTACAATATCCCTCACTTGGGAACATTCGTCCTCGAATGAAGCTTTAAACACTTCATAAAGTCTAAAATCTAACTTAGCAGCCCATTATGCATGTACTACATCTAATGAACATTATCAAGGAAGAAACTTGAATTCCAAGCTAAACACATACAATGCAACACAAGGGCGTAGGAACTACTTCTACCAACCCAAGATGCATCAAATCCTATATCTACTCATTTTCAAGGAGGATCTAACATCTCCTAGATAAAATATGCTCATCACACACTCGTGGAGCCTAATATGCAACTTCTCATAAAATCATCTATTCAAGGAGAAACCCTCCAACTCCAACCACTAAGGCATGCTCATAATCAATTCATGAAGTCTATATGCAAGTCTTATTCAGAATGCATTACAACATGAGGAAACAATGCATAAAAGTTATTTCTAACAAGACCTAAGCAATTTCATGAACATGCATCACATAAGAAGATCATGGAAACATACTATTCACACATGACTTCACATAAAAGCAAATAAAGAGGAACTTATCATCTCAAGCTTGAGTGAGAGTAGAAGGAAAGGATGAGGACATCAGAACATCTCATTGGCCCTTGGCCTCAGAAGTAGCACTCTTAACCATATTCCTTACTAAAGAACACTCCGTACCAATCTATGGAACAACTTGTTCTTCTATTTCTTGAATTGCCGGTTCAAGACCTCTACCGGTACTTCTAAATTAGAGAGGTTCTCACTAGCAACTAAAGCTCACAAGCAACTATACTAACCCAACTCAAGATCTCACATGAGCCTAACGAACCGGGACTAAACTTCTCATACTCACCACACCTCTCAAGGTGAACATTTCTAGGAACTCTAATTCATGAACATCACTTAGATTTCACATCACCACAAAAAATGATCCTAAACCATGGTGAATTACACTTCTACTCTTCTTAGAGGAGTTTATTCACTCAACCCATCTAGGCATTACTCAAACACCCTATTCAACCAATCTATCAACATACCTCAAAACTCATCATAGCTAAGTCGGGTTCTGCCAACAACTAGACATAACCACACAATAACCTCGCTAGAAAGGCACACTATCCCCCACTTGGGAATAAGCCTACACAAACTTTTCTAAACATCATGCATACTAAAATCAACTTCAAAGTCTATCATCTCAAGTCTTACCAAGTCACATAGCCATAATTGGCATCTGAACCAACCTTTCTCCCTCACTCCTTGTAGCATAAACCCTCCTAATAGTCACATCCTAAAGACCATCAGATAAGGGATAAGAGAGAGAGCTTATAGATCTATGGCACGACATGGAGAATGAATAACTGATATTTTTCCTAAGCATCCAATAGCCTCCTATTCATAAAATGTGTTGCGACTCACACCCATGAATAAGACTCTACTTAGACATGGTTTGAGACATCCTAAAATTTATCCCAAAACCTTATGCTCTGATACCAAGTTTGTCACGACCCAGGGGTACCCCCTAGATGTAACACTGCGTACTCGACCCCGAAGGAGTCTAATACAAGCCCTTTGCATCATAACATAGGTAATAGAATTGAAAATATGAAACAATTTAAAACCTTTACAGTCAAAGTCATATTTCATAAAAGCAACAAGAGAAAGTCTTTTTATAATCTTTCTCAAACCATCTAATAAAACTTTAGAATAAACTCTTGGGACAAAACACATACAATAGTCTAAGAACATAAAGAAATCATATAAAGGTAAACTGGATGTTGTCCTCGAATATATGAGGACTCACCAAGGTCTTCAACTCTTCTAGATCCTTGAAACCTAGCCTCCAACCCAACTCAAGACTCCAACCCTACATTTGGTTAGAATGTAGGCAATATGCGTTAGTACAAAATGTACCAAGTATGAAAGCTAGCACAACATCATCATAGCATCTCAAATGGTTAGTCAACATAAGACATAAGCATAAGAGATAATAACATAGTCATAACATAAACATCGTAGTCATAGCATAATTTCCAACATAAGCTTCATATAAACATAAGTCAACATAAGACATAGTTAATGAGGATAGGATATAAGGCATAATCATGTAAGCATAATTGACCCTTGGTCATCCATACCATAATAGCACCATTCTCAAGTAACTTCAAAAGCATACAAGTGCAAAGCAAGAATAACATCCCATAATAGCACCCAAGCGAAGTATCCATTTTAGTCATCTTAATCATAGTCTATATGCTTGATTAAGTCATAAGTCTTTCTACCATAAGGGCACCATACTTTTAAGTAACCTCAATACATACTTGTGCAATGCATGAAAGGCATCCCATACTACCCTTCACACTAAGCATAGCCTTGAAATCATCTTAGTCATATTCATCCTCCTTTTGAGCTTACTAAAAGCTTACTTCATATAGACAAGGGAATTACCACCTTAGTCAATCATATCATGAAAGGCAATTATGGCAACAAACCAAGCTAAGTCATACTACATAAGGGAACCCTGCACACTAGCTTCAAGTCACACTTGTGCCATGTATGGGTAGCATTCCATACTACTACCCACACTAAGTGTTTCTTTAGAGTATCATCAATGTTCACTAGTTGGGGACTAATCCCTCTAGTCTATTTGCCTCTATTAATTTTCTACTTAGTACTAGACAATTCATCACATATGAATGAGCATAAGACATCAATTCAAGGCTACCATGGAATAGAACCCTACTAGGCAAGACCAAGCTAATCATCCAACTAACATGACCTTACTATACTAAGTCAAGCTACCATGGAGACATACTATTATACTAGTCCAAGCTATCCGAGGAATAACCCTCTAATAGGATAGACCATGCTATCATCCTACTAACATAACTAGGTTAAGCTAAGCTAACTAACTTGCAAGACACACTAACATGCAAGTCCAAGCTACTCTAGGAAAGGTACAAGTGTCCTATCCTTGCTACCATGAAATAATCCTACACCAACCAAGTCATGCTTCCCTTACAAGTGTAATATAATACAAATGCAAGCTATCCATAGGGGAGTATGATTCTCAACCCTAAGTTATCCTTAGGAGAGTATGAGTCCTCAATCCCAAGCTACCATGACTAACCTAACTAAAGATATACTTGAAATGCACCTTACAATGCAAGTAAAGCTACCCCTAGCAGAGTATGGATCCTCAATCCTAAGCTACCCTTAGGACAGTATAAGACCTCTATCCCAAAGCTACCTTGAAATGGTCTTGGCCAAACCAAGTCAAGCTACCATGTATGCATCCTAACAATGCTAGTTCAAGCTACCCATAGGAGAGTATAAATCCTCAATCCTAGGCTACCATGACTACTACTAACTCATGCTCCCATGACATGGATTATATAATGCAGGTCCAGCTATCTCTTTGGAGAATATTGATCCTCCATCCCAAGCTATCAAACTTGGTCTTATCCTACTAAACCAAGCTATCCTTAGGAGAGTGTCAATCCTCAATCCCAAGCTATCCTATCTTGGTTTTGTTTTGCCAAGTCAAGCTACACATGAATGTATCATATATTACAACTTCAAGATATTCTAGTCTAACATACTTTGATTCATTTTAGGTTATTAAGTCAACCTAGAATCCTTCTATGTGAGAGAACTTGAATCTCCTAGCATATTTATGTCTAAGTGTATAAGAGAAAGAGAATACACAACAAGATCACATCATACTGACTTTACCCCCAAAGCCCTAACAATGATGGCTACGAGCCCTACTTTTAAGATTAACTTCATTCTATCATGATCCATGTCTAAATTACAAGCTATTCAATAACATTGTTCATTAGAAGGTGATTCTAGTCATAATTCTAACTTCACAAGTCAAGATCCTTCCTATTCAATCAAGTCTATATAAATTCATTATTAGATGATCCTAACTATGATCAATTTGTATTCAAGAGATTGAAATAGGAAGATGACTTTATAACCTTCAATTTTTGCCTCTAATGACATAAACCCACAAAGATCACATGCATTAATTTAGATTATGGTTTATCATAGAAATCACATGAATTCATTATCATATCACTAAAAAAAAGCTAAATCAATCATAATTGGATGGTATCCACTAGATTGGAATCACATCCAAACCATACCCACAATGCAAGCACAACCCTAGCTAGAATGGGGTTTTTGATTTCACAAGTGGGGCAAACTATGGTGGATCCAGGGGTGGAAGAACCCATGGATGATTAAGCTTTATATACCTTCAATCAATGCCTTCAACAACGTTTGAATAAATGGGGAAAATCACCTTAAGTTGTTGTCTTCTTCTTCTTCTTCTTCTCCTTCTCCTTCTCCTTCTCCTTCTCCTTCTCCTTCTCCTTCTCCTTATCCTTCTCATCCTTATTCTCCTCCTTCTTATTCTTCTCCTTCATCTCCTCATGCTTCTCCTCCTGCTCCTTCTTCTTCTCCTCCTTTTTCTACTCATTCTTCTCCTCCTTCTTCATCTCCTCCTTTTTCTCCTCCTTCTTCTTCTCCTCCTGCTCCTCATCCTCCTCTTCCTCCTCCTCCTCCTCCTCCTTCTTCTTCTTCTTCTTATTCTTCTCATTCTTCTCCTTCTTCTCCTTCTCATCCTCCTCCTCCTCCTCCTCCTTTTCCTTCTTCTTATCCTTCTTCTTCTTCTTCTTCTTCTCCTTCTTCTTCTTCTCCTCCTCCTTCTTATTCTCCTTATTCTTCTTCCTCTTCTTCTTATTCTTCTTCTTCTTCTTCTTTTTCTTCTTCTTCTTCTTCTTCTCCTTCTCCTTATCCTTCTCCACCTTCTCTTCCGTCTCCTTCCTCTCTTTCTCTTTCTCCTTCTCCTTCTCCTTCTCCTTCTTCTTCTTCTTCTTCTTCTTCTTCTTCTTCTTCTTCTTCCTCTTCTTCTTCTTCTTCTTCTTCTTCTATTCTATAGAGATGATTTTTGGAGGGAGTTTTGGGGTCTTTAGATGAATGAGTTAAAGTGATTAGTTTAGGGTCTATCAACTATTTATAGGAGGTTATTTAACCACTTAACCAACCAACATTAACCCCTAATTAAATAACTAATCAATTCCCAAACCCCCTAACTAAAACTAAAACTAAAACTTTAAAATTGGCAGCATTCACGAAACCCCTATCCACGGACCGTGGATGGGTTTACTGGGCGTGATTTGGGTCCGTCATTTGGAACTGAGGCTCATATGTTGCAGGACAACTCAGGCCTGACCTACACCCTTGACCTACGTAGAGTAGGTTTATCTACTAGCCGTGAATGGCCAACTGTGGCTCACCATTTTTGACAGCTTTTGGGGACTATTTTGGAGTCCTTCTCGGGTGGTCCTTGGGGAGTCGTACCCAGACGTTTAACCCTTAAACATGTCATTCTAAGTATGAGAGTCATTCCTATGAGTTTTAACCCTCATACAACACTCCAAAACTCTAGTACAAGACTCTACAACACACTAGTTCAACTCACTAGATTACGGGGTGTTACACTATGGCACTTGGCGACTCACCGAAGGACTTTTCGATCACCTTTTGTATGCACCCCTGAACCCTTTGTCCACTATAACTTTTGGCGATCTAACCCTTGCTTGCCAAAGCGATTCGGTGACTTTCCAAATGGTTCGGCGAGTCTGTCTACAACTGATTTTCTGTGTTTTTGTTTGAATATTTTCTAAACTTCGTCTCAATATTTTGCAGACATGGCGAGGCCAAAAGTTGCTGGAAGAAACATGCTACCTCGACAGGTAAGACCACGGAATTTCAAAATAAATGAAGGAAGGTCAAATCCTCCCAAGAAGGGCAGACAAAAACCTCTATCTGGAGACAAAGGTAAGGGAAGAAGCCTAGTTCTGACAGGAAGGCCACTCTCAGAGTCTCCTTTATTGCTTCATGGGCCCGAGGATTCTATACAGCTGTGCGGAAATTTTTGGCGGATAGACATGTGGCAACTCTTGGTGGGTCTGGTACTACTGTTCCTTCTGAGGTGACTCCGGGCACTGATTCCCAAGTTGAGACTGATGCACCGGGCACTGATGCCAAGATAGATAAAGCGATTGCGTAGATAGGATCCCTTCTTTACCTCCCTCTCTATCTTACTTTCATGTTGAATTTTGGATAATTTTGTTTACATTTGAGGACAAATGCTTTTATTTGTGGTGGGGGTGAGGCCCACCTTTTGTGTGACATTCGTAATTCTCGTTTTGTTTATATATTTGGTCTTTGAGCTAAATTTGTGTTATACACTGCTTTTGGTAGATATTTGAGCTTGTGGCTCCTTGTTTTCAATTATAAATGAATTTTGACCCTATCAAAAAATTTTTGCCACCTCTTGTTTGTATTGAATTCAGCTGTTCTTGTGCATATTTGAGTATCGGTTTTAATCAATATCGATGACTTGAATAGTGCTCATAATCGAACAAAAATGAATGTGCGACTACGATGAGGCCAAATGAAGTTGCATAGCCAATATGTGAACTCTTTGCATCTCGTTGTGACTAGCCAAGTATCGAATTGAATCTCTTGTGATGAACATTGCACACTAGCAAAAGTGTGGAGTCTTGTTTGACTTTGGTGTCAATGCCTTGTGTGATGAGCTTATCGTGAACCATGTGTGATGGCACCTAGAATTGTCCCCGTTGGTCAGGCTGACTAAGTGATGTGAACTATTGATATGATCTTAGGCAACTTTAAAGAGTGTGAAACAATTTGACATTATACCTCTTTTAGTGGCCTACCTTGTGAGTGTGTGAACCCCTTTTGAGCACCCTTTGAACCTTGACCTTTTCTTGGAAGAAACTTGATAACATTGTGACCTTTGATTGATCCATTACCATAATCCCCATGATTTGTGGTTTGTTTAAATAGCCAACTTAGGCCAAAAACTTAAGTTGGGGGTGTACTGAAAAGAGAAGGTAAATCAAGACGTGCAAGAAAGTTCCCTTTTACACATGTTTTGAGAAAAATGGAACCCCTCTGTACAAAAAAAATAGAAGAATAAAATGAAAAAGAAAAAGAATGAAAAATTTGTGGAATAAAGTTGTGAAAATACAAAAAGAAATGGGGTTTCCAGCAATCCATGGAAAGTGAATAAAGGGATGACTTGTAAGCACAAATGAAAAAAATGATGAAGAAAAGGAAAGAAAGTGTTGTTCACACCACATTTCATGAGGATTATTGCCAATGAGCCTAAATGACCATACCTTTACACTCAGCCCGTTACAAGCCTTGAAAAGACCTTTTTGATCTTGAGTGAGCTGAAACAAATGTTGGTTGGAAAATACGGGCAAACCTATGGGTGAAATCATACATTATGTTCATCTGATTTGACACTGATCTCGTAGATGCGGTGGTTTTGCACTAGAGGTCTTACATCACCCTTCCAATTAGACACCAAGTCTTTGTTCTTTTATTCTTAAATATGGGTGCTAACCAGATTCCCCATGTTATATGCGAGGTCAATAAAATTCTCCAGAGAGTGAGTTTCTGATCATAATGACCACATAAAGTTGGATTTCCAGTTGTAGTTTTTAGTTTGGGGTGCCAATAGTAGCATAGTTGCTTAGTCGTCCTTCCTCTTACGTATTACAATATAGGTGCTTTTAATGATGCCTTTAGCGGAAAACGGACTTTACAAAGAGCTTTGATTCATTAAGATGAAAACTTCACACAGGAAGTGTATGTCACGTATATTTGTTAGTCTATTATTGTTGGGTTTTATGGGCCTCCATGTGTTTGTCTGTGTGTGGTTTCTGAGAGTGTGAGCGTTACATTTGATTCTGGAACTTTAAATTGTTGAACCATTGTGTGTGAATATGGAATCATTCTTTGTGTGAGGGCATTTGATTTCCTTTGTTGAGTTTGTACTTGCATTTGAAGCAAGTATTGTGAGCTTGAGATTCTTTGATAATGGTGAGTCACAATTGGAAACATTGAGTGCACATTTGATGGTTGCATGAGTTAGTTGAGTCTTTTTGTGTGCATTCATGATTGAGTCTTGTGTAGCACTGTTTGAGACATCCTTTTTGAGTTGTTGAACTTGAGGACAAGCAAAAGTTTAAGTTGGGGGTGTTGATGAATCCATGATTTTGACTCATTTAGGGCTTAATTTAATAGATTTAGTGTCCTTGAATGCACATTTTGTCGCAATAACTGATGTAAATAATTGAATTTCAGGTATTTGAACTTAGGGACAAAGCATGGACACTATTGAGCAAAAAGGAACAAGGCAGCCGAAAGAACGAAGAAAAGAAGGCCTGAGGATCACCTAAACCATTGGGCGAGTCGCCGAATGGCCTTGGTCTCACCTAATGTTCCAGTGTGCCAAGCCCTGAAGGAGAAAATGAAATCCGCGATAGAAAGGAGCAGTCGACGAGTTGCCGAACAGTTCCGCGATGAAGTACCTTATCACCCAAAGTTACAGAACCTCAAGGATGCTGAAGGAAAAAACAAAAGGCGATACAAATGACCAAAGGGCATATTGCCGAGTGCATCAGTGATCCCAACTAACTGCGTCTACAAAATATTCGCAGCACACTTTTGACAACTATAAATACTTGTTTAAATTTTTAGCTTAGTAATCAGATTTTGTGTGCAATCATTTTATTTTTAGAATTACTCAGTTTTAGAACTTAGTTTTAGGATATATTTAGGGAATCATATTATTATTCAGTTTTTGAAGCTTAGAACTGAGGACTGAGTTTGAGAGACATTTTGCCTTAGCTTTGGAGATTTTGAAAATTCCCATTTTGAAAATATTGGAAGTGGGTATTGAAGATTCTTCATCTTAGATGTGTGTAAAGACCATATCAATCGTACCCACTTGATGGAAACATTTTTCGGTATCGATTTCTATCTCTTTACTATGTCTAGCTAAAACCCCAATTCTTGGGGTATGATTATGTGAATATGGGTTGAATTTACTGCTCGGTATTGCTAATTGATTATTAATTCGCTGTTTAAAGGTGATTTCGTTCTATAGTTGTGTTTGAATTTAATGAGGTTGTAGTTGCAAATACAATTTTAACTTCGTGTTTCCGGCTTGCTCGAGAGAGAGGTTGTAAAACCAAAACTACTAAATCGATGGTCTGTGGTTATTGGGTTGTCGTGGGTTCAGCTCGAGAGAGTGAATCCTAAACCCTCTCCCACATATTCAGCTCGAGAGAGTGACTACACTAAGGTGAAGGTTGTGCTTCATTGCCTCTTATTGGTGTTCGAGAGAACCGATTTGATTTGGGGTAAATTGTTCGAGAGAAAGTTTACCCCCACTATAGTCTAGCTTAGTTACCAATTTACAACGATTTACTGTCAATAGCAATTACCCGATTGTTTACCTTAGCCCATAATCCTATCACATCCCAAGAATCCCGTCTCCATATTTGTATTTTCGTTTTTTGTTGTTGGTTTAGTTGATAACTGATTACAACCCCCCCCCCCCCCTTTTGATACTTGACACTTTTGTCATCCTTTAATTTATCATGTTTTTCTTCGTAAATGTTTATAGCTAAATTGACTTGAACAAATTTATGATTTTCTATTGATTCTCAATTACAAACCTTGGGACTTGACCCCAACTCACTAGTTGGGTTATATTACTACTCACGATCATGGGCACTTGAACTGGAAGTAGTGTCCTGATACATGAAATCACTTATGCCTCGTGTCAATTGAAGTTGCATGAGAGGAATTATACAACACATGATTTGAAGTTGGCAGCGGTAGTGTTTGCTCTTAATATATGGTGGCATTAACTCTATTGTGTTATGTGTGGAGTGTTTACTGATCATCTTAGTTTGCACCACATGTTCACTCAAAAGGATCTGAATTTGAGACAACGAAGGTGGATAGAGTTACTTAAAGATTATGATGTCACCATTCAATACCATCCGAGTAAGGCTAATGTGGTGGCATACACTTTGAATCGAAAATCGGTGAGTATGGGTAGCCTAGTGTGCTTGAGTGTAACCAAGAAAATTTTGGATAAGGAAATTCAAACCTTAGAGTATAAGTTTATGTTGTTGGGCATCTTAAAAAGTGGTGGGGTGTTAGTTAGTATTGAAGTAAGGGACACATTCATTGAGGAGATCAAGGACAAACAGTTTGAGAATGAGAATTTGGAGGAGCTTAGAAAGAAGACTGCGATTAATAAGGCATAAGAGACCACTCTTGATGCAGAAGGTGTGCTCAATTTTAAAGGGAGAATTTGTGTTCCTCGAGTTGATGATTTGATTCAAAAGTTATTGATACAGTCCCATGGTTCGCGATATTCTATTCATCCGGGGGTGACCAAGATGTACCGAGATTTGAATCGAATTTATTAGTGGTCGGGCATGAAGAAGGATATAGCGGAGTTTGTGGCTGATTTTAAAAATTGTCAACAAGTGAATAATGAACATCAAAGACCTGCGAGTTTGCTTCAAAGAATGTCAATCCCAGAATGTAGGTGGGAAAGGATAGCCATGGATTTTGTGGTTGGTCTTCCCAAGACTTTGGGGAAGTTTGATTCTATTTGGGTAGTGGTGGATAGATTGACTAAGTCAGCCAATTTTATTCCAGTAAGAATAGATTATAATGCTGAGCAATTGACTAAAGTTTATGTGAAAAAGATAGTGAGGTTGCATGGGGTGCCCCTTTCTATCATCTCAGATCGTGGTACACAGTTTACATCCAAGTTTTGGAGGAAATTACAAGATGAATTTGGCACATAACTCACTTTTAGTACCGCTTTTCATCCGCAGACTATCCAAGTGTTAGAGGACATGTTGAGGGCATGTGTGATTGATTTTGGAGGACATTGGGATAAGTTCTTACCTTTGTGTGAGTTCTCTTATAATAATAGTTATCACTCCAGCATAGATATGGCACCATTTGAGGGACTCTATGGGAGGGGATGTAGATCATCCATAGGATGGTTCAAGGCTAGAGATGTGAAACCATTGGGGTACATTTAGTGAAGGATGCTCAAGATAAGGTGAGGAGTATTCAATCTAAGCTTCTAGTAGCCCAGAGTAGACAAAAGAAGTATGTAGATCATAAGGTAAGAGACATGGTGTTTCAAACCGGTGAAAATGTTTTTCTTAAGGTATCACCCATGAAAGGGGTGATGAGATTCGACAAGAAAGGTAAGCTAAGTCCGCGATACATTGGTCCATTTGAGGTTCTTGAATGTGTGGGACCGGTACCGTATAGATTGGCTTTACCTCCTTATCTATCGGGAGTTCATTCGGTATTTCATGTGTCCATATTGAACAGGTATAATGGTGACAGGGATTATATCATTAAGTGGGACTCAATTGTGTTAGATGAAGACCTCCAATATGAGGATGGTCCGATTGTAATCTTGATCGAGATGTGCATAAGTTGAGGACCAAGGATATTAAGTACATGAAAGTTCAATGGAAACATCGTCCAGTTGAAGAAGCTACTTGGGAAACCGAGAGGGACATGCGAGACAAGTATCCCCAATTGTTCATCGACTCAGGTACTACTCCATTTCCTTCCTTAGCCTAATTTTTCCTAAGTTTTGTCACTCGGGGACGAGTGATGGGTAAATTGGTATCTATTGTAACGACCGATTTTCGTCGTTATAGAAGAGCCAACGGGGAATTCGGGTGAGTAGAACTCCCAGAATCGATCTTAGCATGAAAATTATTTTATGAGTGTTGTTGGTTGAAGATGTGTTATGAAATAGGGGTCTTGGAATTATTAAAATAGCTCACTGTTTCGTGCAAGCCTCTTTGGTGGTGCTTTTGGTCACTCTGGCGGGGTCGCTTTAGAGGGGTGGGTACCGCTGTGGTGGTCCCGACGCGACTTAAAGTCGTAAATAAACCTCAAAAAGTCTTTATTCTACACTTTCCGGTTTTTAGAGCTAAGGAACGAACCCAGGCTATTCTTGGCAGTTTTCCACCATTCTTGAGGGTAAAGGTAAGGTTTTCACTCCTCGAATCCATTTTTTGATCCGTAGAACGCACTCTAATGGGTAATTATCTATGGGGAAGGGTTTTGATTTAGAAACTATGGTGGAAAAATCCCTAGTTTTGATACTTGGGATCATGGGTTTGATCTAGGGTTCATAGTATTATTAGTAATTCGGGTAATTAGTGATTGTTTATTGATTCCCGTATTATATTGATTGTTTGTAGACCAGGAACAAGCGCAACAAATTCGGAAAGGGAAGGATCAAGTTTCTTAGGGTTTCAAGCTTGTTTTGAGGTAGGCGATGGTTGTGATTCTATGATTGTGTGATGTATGTTTGTTCTGGCTTCATTATGATACATGTATGTATGTGGATGTTGCATTATTGATCACACTTGTTGTAAATGAGATAGACGAATGATGAATTCTATGAATTATGACTTAATTGTATGAACTTGGGAATATACCTGTTATTGTGATTGTGGCATGTTAAATGGATTAGGTGTTGCGTTCCGACACACTAACTTGGATCGGTTGCCACGTTTCGGCATAATTATGGGATGGGTTGCCACGTTTCGGTATAAACATTGGATTAGGTACCATGTTCCGGTATGCAAACTGTTTGGGTTTGGGTTCAATGAGAGTACCAATAATTTGCTATACTTTTGCATATTGAGAAATATGAAACTATACCTTGTTCGTAAATGTTGAGAATATTGTATATATTCGGTATATTCATGTGATGATATTGTTGTAATAACTTACTAATGTTAAACTTAGTGGGATAGCCGTGTGATCCTACCAGTACACTGTGGTTGTGTACTGATACTACACTTGTTCTTTCTTTGTTGAGTACAGGGCATCTTCTGGTGGCTATTGACATACCTCGTTTAGAAGATCAGTGATCGTCGTTCGAATTCAAGGGTGAGCCAGTTCTTCTGGGCTGCCATGAGTTCTCTTTTCGTCTTTGTCCACATTTCGGACATAGACTTTCTAGTTAGTTGATTAGTTCATTAGTATGGGGTTGTATCTCTTCTTGTTTAAACTTGTTTAACTTTAGATGTTTTGGTACATTGACTTTCAAGTTCTACGTGTATTTTCCGCAATTGTTTAGTTGTTAGATCTTTTGGAAGCTAATGGGAACTTCAGTTTTTAGCTATTATTCCTGCTTTCGTATCCTTACATGCTTTATTTTTAGTTTAGTTGCTTGGTTTGGGTTGTGTTAGTGGTTCTCCCACCGGAGGGTTAGTTTGTATGCCAATCACGACGGTCTGGATCGTGACACTAACATACACAACATGTGTAAAGATTTCGTCTCTATCTTTAGTTTTGCCTGATAATTCATAGTAGAAGATGAAAAATTGATTTGAAATACTTGAAACTATTAAATTATGGAGAAAAATTGCCTCTAACTTGATTATTAAGATACACAAACCATACATCATAGGAATTAAAGATAACTAATTTATCAACAATTAATCCAAACTATTTATGTACATACAAAATCAACCCAGAAAAAATGAACAGGAGGCAAACATCTTACGAATATTTGTGGGAAAAACTAAATGGAGAGTCATCTCTCGATCTCTTCATGCTGCAAAAATAGAAAAACAAAATAAGTTTTACAGTAAAAAAACAAACAAGAGATGCTCCATTTTTTAAATGAACTCACCTTTAGCGATAAGTATGTAAAATCAAAAGTCTCAAAAGATCTATAAACAAAGAATAGATTTGAATCAATTGTTTAGATTAGAGAATATTTAAAAAAACTATTTTTTCATTTCATTTGTCTCTACCTTTTTCCTTTCTTCCTCCTCTTTGACTCAGAAGAACTACAACACACACAAGTTTGAGAAATAAATAGGTAAATGACAAAGAAGTGAGGCCAAAAAATTAATTGCATAAAAATATTGTTGTTGTAAATCTGATGTACTTCTAATATTATGCACGTCTATACATTGTATCAATAAAATTTGGTGAATATTCATATAAGCTTAAATGTTTAAATGAGCTTCAAATAAGTAATACCTGTGCACATTTTCAAATTCTGCTAGATTTTTCCAAATCAGTCTAGATTAAAATAAATGGCAATTATGAGAATTCCACAACGCATTGTTAGACTTTTCTGTAGAATTTTGAGTTTATTAATAAATTTGTAATTAATGGAATTCACCTTATGGTTTTGAAACAAGTGTGCGGTCAATTATTTTCTCACAAAAGCCTAAGACAATGTTGGATATTTAATGTTAATAATTATACTTCAATTTTTTGCAAAGAGGAATTAGTTTACATAATATTTTATATACAAATAAGTTGAACTGGCTAACTTTATGAGGGCCGTTTAAATGATGTTACCAAATGAAATGGAATACTTTGGCTAAGAGATACATTTACCATCATTTCAATTTATTTCAAATGGAAAGAAGGTTATGCGATCACATTGTTTCTCACTAAGTTTTATGTGATCTACACTGCAACTATCCTCAAGATTACTCAGGTAGGTATATCTACCAAATGGGTCAGTTATGATAAATTTATTTGAATAATTTAATAAATAGATGTAACACTCGGTCCTACAAAGAGATAAATTTTGGAAGAACTAAATTAGAAATAGCGAAATTGAGATTGGTACAAGTTACTCTTATATTGTGAGTTTTGGGTCAACTACAAATGATCATATCTTTCAGAACAGGATGAGTTAGAGGGCCCATAAGGTATCATACGAAGGTCGTTAAGTCCTCTTTCCAACTCACCGAGTTTTCTAAATTCTGAGTTTGGATGAAGAAGATATGGCTGTTTGAGTACAACCTAGTTAATGTAATTCATCCCTTTTAATGAGGGGTATTTTGGTCTTCCTTAGCCCACTGGGCCTATATGGTTTTTCACCAAATTAGGGGTCAAAGCTGATTAAAATTAGTTTTCACTCAAGTCTATAACGTTTGAAAGGTTAGGGCAAAGTTCAAGAGTAGAAAAAGGGAGAAAGCTTTAAGCGTTCATCATGTTTTGAGGATTGTTGCCAAGAAGTTGGTTCTTTCGTGGTATGTAAGTTTTCATAGTAATGGGTTTGATCACCCTCACGCCAATCATGAGTTTGAAATTTCGAACTCATCCATGAGATGGAGTATATTGAGTTCTTGATTGAGTTCTTTGAGATTTTGTGCTTCATTCTTTGATAATGGAGTTTTATGGAGTTCTTTAGGTGAGGATCTTGTGAATGAGGGTTTTTCCTTGAGGGATGTTTTTCGTAGATTTTCATTTACTTGTTTTGGGTTATTGAACCTCAGGGATTTTGAAAGAAATCAACCGATTCTAGGTGAATTAGAACCAAAAATCGAGAAGAAAAATTCGTCATAATGTTCTTGAAAAGGGCTAGGGCGGCTTGCCCTTGATGCACCAGGAGGGATGGCTTCTTGCGCGTGCATTGCACCACAAACCATCCCTAGTAAATGGAGGGCTGGCACCACGGGCCAAGGATGCGCCAGGTGCGTCAGTCTACCTTCCCTTTTGTTCTTCTATCCATACTTATTCCTTTGAGTGGAGCTTTCATTCCCTTCCTAATCCTAACTATCTAAACCTTCAGAAATCATTGAGAGATCCTACATATATTCTAGTCATGTCTCTTAATTTCACTTTTCAAATTAAAGCAAAGATTAAGAGTAAAGTTCGAGAAAGTCTTTTGAGAAGTCTTCTACAATTATTTATATCTTGTTTTAAGACTTGAGTAATTGAGTATGAGGATGAGGAGAGTTGAGTTCATTTTTAAAATTGAGTATGAGGGGTCTAAGTATTCCCTAGTATGTAATACTTTACTTCTAAAATGAGAGAAACTATGATTTCTAAATGAGTTTATGAGGACTTTTAAGCATCATATTTTTTAAAAGAAATCTTTTGAGTAATTATCTCAAATTGAGGAGGAGTTATATTTTCTTTAAAACATATGAGAATGAGGTATATATATATATATTATTGGGAGTATTATTGAGCACCGATATGGGGATGAGTTCAGACAACTCAAAATCCTCATAAATGATGTATGCCAACTTGGGTAAAGGGTCATACTTTTTAGATGATTCCTTATTTCTTTTAAGCATAGCTTAGTGGATCCACTTAGTTGAGGGTGTCCTATACTTCATCGAGGTATACAAAAGTTCTGGCAGCATGGGTGAGACGTTGTATCCTCACGCAACTCATAGTGATGGTTGTCGGTTGGAGAATCTCCCAAATAGGAGTAAAGAGTTTATTATTGTATATTTTTATATACATTGAGTTATTATCTACTGTTTTAAATGATTTATGTAAATTGCATCTTTATTGTTTCTTTCATATTTAGTTGAGTTGAGTATTCTTGAGTTGAGTTGAGTATCCTTGAGTTGAGTTGAGTATCCTTGAGTTGAGTTGAGTTGAGACGAGTTGAGTATGTTTTTTTGTTCTATCAGTTTAGGCCTATATTTATGCTTCAGAGTTCCCCTTACATGCTCGTACATTCAATGCACTGACTCCATTTGGCCTACATCTTTTTATGATGCATATAAAGGTATTTAGGGTAGTCAACATGCTCTATGTTTATATCCCTTGTAGCCCTAGTTAGCTTCGGTAAGTCTCTTTGCTTCTGGACGTCGTTGGTCTTGTCTCAACGTCCGTCATAGTTATTAGAGGCTTCATAGATAGTAGTGTTTTGATGAGCTTTTCCATTTCCATTGCTAATGTTTAAGACTTAAGTTACCTTTTATGGCTTGTTAAATACTTTAAATAATCTAAGTTATTTATCTTGAGACATTTGAGTTAATTATTGAAAATTGAGGTCATATATTGTTGAGTAAGTCTTCCACTGAATATTGAGCTAGGGCAAGGGTTTGCTTGGGGACTAGCAATGGTTCTCGAGTGCCGGTCACATCCAGGGTGTAGGCTCGGGGTGTGCCAAACTTGGTAGTAGAGCATAGAGTTAAAGAGTCTTAGGGTGTCTATGAATTCATGTCTGTAGATTCCTGGTTATCGGTGTGAAGCTCGCCACATGTACAATTAGGAGGCTGCGACATTTAGGAAATTTTCCATTTCTTTCATACATTTTTCATGCGATTGAGTTCAACTATATAAAAGTTTCTTTTTAATTTGTGGTAGCGCGTATCTTTCAGATAATGCCTCCACGAAGATCTGTTCGAGGTCATCCTGTAAGGAGAAATGTTGATCCCCAGGATCAAGGGGTACCCAATACACCAGAAGTACAACCCCTAAGAGAGGTCACTAATGTTGAGTTTTGGGATGCTATCTGGATGTTATGTCACATGGTGATAAACCAAGTTGGTCAAGAAAGAGTGGTTCAACAGGATATGGCTGATACATCCAAAATTGATGAGTTCTTCAAGATGAATCCTCCAGAATTCACAGGGTCAAATGTTACTTAGGATACAGAGAATTTTATGGAGGAGCTGCAGAAGGTGTTTGAGGCTATGCATTTTGCTGATGCTAACCGAGTCGAGTTAGATGCTTACTAGCTCAAAGGTATTTCTAGGATTTGGTACGACCAATGGAAGAAGAGTAGAGCTAATGGGCACCAATTGTGAGCTGGGTTGTGTTTGAAGTTGCCTTCATGTGGCGTTTCTTTCCCCGTGAGCTGAGAGAGGCTAAGGTAATAGAATTTCTTACTCTTAAGCAGGAGTCCATGAGTGTGCATGACTATAGCCTCAAGTTCACTCAACTGTCCCGTTATGCTTTGGAGATGGTTGCAGATATATGAGGAGCAAGATGAGCTTGTTTGTGTATGGGTTGTCTCACTTGTCGAGTCAGGAGGGTAAGGTAATTATGTTGATAGGGGAGGAAGACAAGTTGAGAGATAGGGAAGACTTCCATAGCAAAAAGGCTAAGAAATCAGGTACTGAGTGTGGACAGCAGAAGGCAGGTACTGCGAACCGATCATCTTCTCAACAACGGCCAACTAGACCTGCTCTATCATTTGCTAGTGCACTTGCACCAAAGAAAAAAGTTGAGTTCAGGTATCAAAATTCGAAGAACTTCAGAGCTCGACCTGCTCAATCTAAGGGTAGTGTGGCACAAGTAGGAAACCGGGGTCCTAGAGGTGTTAAGTGAGGTACGAAATACCCATGAGAGTGTCGTGATAGTTCCAGTGGCTATTTCAAGTGTGGTAAGACAAGTCACTTCATGAGAGGGTGCCCTAAGAACAGGTAATGTAATAGTAATGGGGGCAATAGAGCCTAATCTTCTTCAGTGGTTCGAGTAAATAGAGTTGTACCAAGATGAGCTACTTTAGGGACAAGCGGAGGAGCAAACGTCTGTACGCTATCACCAATCGCTAAGAGCAAGAGAATTCACCAGATGTTGTCACTCATAAGATCAAAGTCTTTACTTTTGATGTATATGTTCTTTATCCAAGTGTGAGTCTATCTTTTGTGACTTCGTATATTGCTATGAGATTTGATATCCTTCCTGAGCAACTTCTTGAGCCCTTTAGTGTTTCCACACTGGTTAGTGAGTCTATTATAGCTTAGAGAGTTTATCGTGATTGTACCATCTCTATCAATCACAAGGACACCATTGCTGACTTAGTCGCGTTAGACATGGTGGACTTTGATGTTATTCTAGTAATGCACTGACTTCATGCCTGTTATGCCTCAATTGATTGTAAGACTCGAGTAGTTAAGTTCTAGTTTCCTAAGGAGCCAGTTATATAGTAGAGGAGTAGTTTAGCAGTGCCTAAGGTTCATTTTATTTTGTATCTTAAGGCCATAAAGTTAGTGCTTAAGGGGTTCATCTATCACTTAGTTCGAGTTAATGACTCTAGTGTTGAGACACTGCCTATTCAATCAGTTGCAGTTGTGACTGAGTTTCCAGAGGTCTTTCCATATCATATTCCCGGAGTCCTTCCTATGAGAGAAATAGATTGCAACATATATATTCTTCATGATACTCGACCTATCTCCATTACCCCATATAGAATAGATCCTGCTAAGTTGAAAGAGATAAAAGGGCAGCTGAAACATCTTCTTGATAAAGGTTTTATTCGACCTAGTGTCTCACCTTGGAGCGCTCCGGTCTTAGTTGTGAGGAAGAAAATTGGTTCTCATAGGATGTATATTGATTACCGTTAATTGAACAAGGTTACCTTAAAGAATAAGTATCCTCTTCCGAGAATTGATGACCTCTTCGATTAACTACAGGGTGCCACTTTCTTTTCTAAGATACAACTCAGATCATGCTATCATTGGTTGAGAGTAAGGGAAAGTGACATCCCGAAGACAGCATTCAGGACCCGCTATGGTCATTATGAGTTTCTTGTTACGTCTTTTGGTTTAACCAATGCTCCTGCAAAGTACATGGATCTTATGAACAGAGTAGTTAAGCCATATATTGACATGTTTGTTATCATGTTTATTGATCACATTCTAATTTATTTGAGGAATACATAGGATCATGCTAATCATCTTAGAGTAGTTCTTCAAACTCTCACAGATAGAGAGTTGTGTGCCAAATTTTCTAAGCGTGAGTTTTTAATTGAGTTGATGGAATTCTTAGGCCACATTGTTTTTGGTGAAGTGATCGGACTTGACACTCTAAAGATTGAAGTAGTGTAGAATTGACCTAGACCCACGTCTACAACTGATATAAGGAGTTTCTTGGGTTTGGCTGGTTACTACATGAGGTTTATCGAGGGGTTTTCATCAATTTCATCCCCGTTGACAAAGTTTACTGAGAAGACAGTGAAGTTTCAATGGTCTGAACATTGTGAGAAAAGCTTTCAGGAATTTAAAATCTGGTTAACTACTACCCCAGTGTTGACCATACCATAGGGTACACGAGGCTTTGTTGTGTACTTTGATGCGTACAAAGTTGGACTTGGTTGTGTATTGATGCAAAATGGCAAAGTTGAAAGCTATGCCTCCAGACAACTTAAGATTCACGAGAAGAATTACCCGACTCATGATCTAGAGTTGGCTGCCGTAGTGTTTGCTTTAAAAATATTGCATCAATATCTCTTTGGTGTTCATAGAGTCTTTAGTATGTATTCAGTCAGAAAGAACTTAATCTCAGACAGAGGAGGTGGTTAGAGTTACTCAAGGATTATGACATGAGTTTTCTCTACCACCCAGGTAAGGCTAATGTTGTTGGCGATGCTTTGAGCAGGTCATCTATGGGAAGTACTGTCCATTTTGAGGAAGGCAAGAAAGAATTAGCAAAAGATGTGCATAGACTTGCATGATTAGGAGTCCGGGTATTGGATTCCAATTAAGGTGGAGTGGTGTTGATGAATGGGTCTGAATCATCACTACGGTCTGAAGTGAAAGAGAAACAGGACGAAGACCCTGTTTTGCTTTAATTGAAGGAAAAAGTTCACAAGCAAAAGCTGATGGCATTTTTATAAGGGGTAGATGGTGTGTTGAGGTATCAAGGTAGATTGTATACCAAAGGTAGATGAACTCCAACATAGGTTCATAGAAGAAACTCATAGTTCCAGATATTCAATCCATCCCGGTTCAACAAAGATGTAGTGTTACTTGAGAAAAGTCTATTGGTGGAGTAGTATGAAGAGCTGTATTGCAGAGTTTGTTTCTGAGTGCAAAATTGCAAAAAAGTCAAGGTAGAGCACTAAAGGCCCAATGGTATAGCTCAGAAGATAGATCTTACGGAATGGAAGTGGGAGAAGATAAATATGGATTTCATTACTGGGTTGCCGCGATCTCGCCGGCAGCATGTGATCTAAACTCTAACTCTCCTTAAGACTACTCAAGTTGTTTTATTTACCAAATGGGTTGGTTATGTTAAATTTATTTGAATTTACGTAATGAAATAGTTGAATTACTAACTCATTCAAAATTTATCTCAGTTAAAATTAATTGGGAAAGTGTGGATCATGCCCCTATCCGTCCACTTCTTACTAAGTTTCAATTGCTTTATTTGTTCTTTTATAAATTTTTCGTACCAATTAAAATTATAAAATTTTTATTACACTAATATTACACATATCAAAGAAAAATTATTCCTTAAAAAAGTTTAATAAGATTACCCATGGGTCAATCTGGCTAAGCTATTAGCGTAACATTTTATGGCTTGGATAGAAATGAACGGAGCTGGTAATTGGATGAATCTATGTACTAAAATTATAGATATTTATCACCTTATCATACACCTCTTTGGCATTCTTGAACACCTATTTAAACATGTAAAAAAATATGTATGAGCTCACTGTAATATTCTAAATGTTCCTGCAAGAAGTTATGACGCAAGAAGTTAGGAATACAATTTCTTAATGAATAAAAAGGTAGACCTTTTATTATTAAAATCATAAGGTACCATAATGTAATTTAGCTTTTTTTGCAAAACAGAGTGCGGCAAAAAAGATATTTCTATTGAATATCTTATGTACTACTAATATCAAATTATGCACACACACAAACACACACACATATATATTGTATGAACAAAAAATTTTCAATATTCAAAAAAAGTAAAATGTTAAAATGACCTTAAAATAAGTAATAAGTGTGGACATTGTGATACTATACTTGATGTTTCTACATCACTCTAGATTATAATAAATTACAAATATGAGAATTCCACAATGCATTGTTCGTCTTTTCTGTAGAATTTTCAGTTCATAATAAATTTGTAATTAATGCAATTCACCTTATATTTTTGTCATGACCCAAAAATAGAGTCATGATGGCATCCACTATAACCCTCCGAGTGGAGAAGTCTTAACCCAAATAAAACTTTTGGAAGGCAACAATCTAATAATAAAAAGACAAATAGAGGGAAAAGAAGCAAAATAAATGAATGAACCACATTATAAATAAGTATTGCGATACAAAAGAGGTAAAAAAGAACCCAGAAGACAAAACTAACACAAGAATCAATCCCCGGACTTGGTATCACCTATACAAGATTTACTAAATATAGAAGGTCATAAATACATAAGAGCAGACTAATCGAGAAGTCAAAACACAAGTCAGTTTAAAAGAGGAAAAACAACAAGTCTCTGGATGCCAGGAGCTCACCATGTTTCGACTCTATGACGGCGAATGAAGGTCCAACACTCAGTTAGGATGGCTATAACTAGGAGCTGCATCTAAAAAAGATGTAGAAATGCACTATGAGTACCAAAACACAAGGTACTCACCAGGCAACATATGCCAATCAAGCTTAGAAATATCAAATATCATATATTTATATAAAAGAGAACCTTAGGCCCACCTACGTGGCGCCACCACAAATAAAAATTCCCTTTTCATTTATATATTTCCAAAAAGAGTTTTCCCCTTTAATGAAAAGTTGTGACATTTATGAAATGTTGCAACTTTAATGAAGAATTGCGACTTTTGTAAAGAGTTTCTACTTTTATGAAAAGTTGTGACTTTTATTAAAAATTGCAACTTTAATGAAGAGACCTTTATGAAAAGTTGTGACTTTTATGAGAAACGTTGTGACCTTTCGGAAGGGTTGCAACTTTTCCAAATAGTTGTAACATTTCCGATAAGGCACAATAAATATTTGTTCACACAACCCTTTGTTTTCTATAAATAGAGGGATTTCCTCTCATTTTAGAACAACAAAAATTATGAACCTCTTGTTCTTCTTCACAATTAAATATTTCTGTACTTTCCTCCGGTTGAGTGGCTCACTAACACCATTGCTTATGTTACAGATCCTAGTATGTATTTTTACAGCCATTAATTTATGTTTATGTTATTAAAGATAAATGATAAGATGTAATAATTTTCATTTTTCTTTACATTATTGATGGTTGTTACTATATAATCTTGTATGTGAGATAATATAGTGTTTTAATTTTACTGCCCGATAGATTTTATGTATTATTTTAAAATTCTGTAATATTAAATTCCTGCACGAAGCGCGGGTAATTTTTAGTAGTTAATAAATAGAAGGAAGACTCTAAAAGACAAGTGAAGAATCTAAACAACAACCTTCAGATAGAAGACAATCAAATAATATCAAACATTCAGTCAAAAGTTATGCATAGATCATAATACACTCAATACAATTGAAAGACAACTCACACAATGATACAGTGCAAACACCAAGTAAGGAAACATGTAAGTCATGAAGAAACATCCAGCCGGCTAGAATGATAAATCAAGCTTAACTGAAAGCCACTAACCCAGATATATATATCCATGGGCCGCCTGGGATGGCACTTTCAGCTTACCATTATTATAAATCCATATGACAGACTATGACCAGGCTTGACCTAGTGGGCCACCCGAAATGATACATCAAGCTCATCAGAGTAAATATAGCCGAAATTTACAAGAATTCAAGTAAAAAGGGGATTTTATCACTCTTAAATCAAACGAGTCTCAGAGACTCTCAACTCATTAAGGTCAGGTTTTGCCTTTTGTAATACCAAGTCATTTCCATCAAAGGTCATCCCAAAAGTACCTCCTCTCTCGGGTGTCATCACAATTAATTCATTTCATGAAAACAAAACTGGGAAGAATACCCAACACACCACAAAGTACTAACCTGGGACTCCTTCTTCTAGCTTACGGTCTTAAGCCTAACAATTCGATAATTGAGAAAGAAATCATAAGTTCAAGAATTTATCAAGGCATATAAATCGATCCAAAATAACCAAAACACACAACAATCCTATGTTTCAAGCCACCTATAAGCATTTGTAAGTATACTAGTCAACAAGAATAAGGGAAACCTAAACTAAGGCTTCTGACTAAATCTACCTAAACAACCGAACAACGGCCATAAATCCACTTGGGATCAAAACCTAAGCAAATCCGAAGGATGAACCAAATAACATGATACTACTCAATTATAATCAATCTAAAAGAGCTAACTCCACAAAGTAGAGACCACAACCAATATCAATGCCGAATACACGCTCATGAACAAATTTCTCGAGAGCCTTGCCCTTTCGAAGAGCCTTGGAGTGGTGTCAAGCTATCAGAAACACCTAGGGAAAATAATCAACAAATGGACCCAAAATGAAAAGAAAACCCCAACAAGAAAAAGTGGGACACGTGCATGGAGTGACAGAATCGACTAAGTCACAAGGTCTCAAACCACTCAAAGAACTTGTGCCCCAACGATGAGCACAAATCGAGTTTCGATCAAGCGAAACAAAACCAACCATTAAATTTAGCTCATTGTTTCAAAGTAGGGAAATAAAGAGGAAATTGCAGAAATGCCACTAACTTACTCAATATGCTCCGACAAGAATCAGACAAGAAATTCTCCCAAAATCCCCTAAAACCCAAGTTGGAAATGGGGTTTTTGTTGTTGTCCCATCGTTTAAAAAGACACTGTTAGGCATTGAACTTCTTTTCGCGATTGCGGAGATCTACTCCTGGTCGTGAAGGCAATAGGAGGTGGTCCTCCGCGATCGCAACACATGTCCTGTGAATATAAAGATCAGAGAGGTTGGTCATCGAAAACATGACCAAGGGCCCACAAACGTGATGAATGAATTAGGGCTGCACCAGTAGCACTGCATTAACAAAATACTTAAGGTAACAAATCCTCCGTTGGGGGGGTCTGAAACTCTATCAAAATTCGATCTACGCAAACCAAGTATACTACTAGACTGGAAACAACATTTCGGTCTCAATTGAAACAACAAAACAACCAACGAAGGTCATGTCAGGAAAATGTTGACTAAAGTCAACACGTTCAACGAAATAACAAACAACATTCTAAATGCAACAACTACATCCTGAAAACCTCTGAAACCAATCCAAAGGTCGTTCAAACTCGATATTTTATAGTTAACCACATTGATGAAATTTGATTCCTAGTGCTTACCAAGTAAGTTGACCGAAGTCAAACCTTAAGGAAAACTGCATTGGCTAAAATGCCTACTCTCACCAACTCAAAATGATAGCCGCAAAACCCAAACCGATTATCATACTAGACAAAAGTAACCTTTTTGAAGCTGATGGAAGTGACGAAATTCTAATCCGACATCGAAGTCTCCTGATTTTAACTAAAGTGAAATCTTTAAGCATAAGGCCACAAAAACCTTAAAAACTCAAACTAAACTCAACGGGTTACATCAAGAAGCATGCTATCCATCATGGAACCACACAAAATCCATAAGAAAGTTATGGAAGGGGAAAAATAGTAAAAACATGCAATAATTAAAAAAATGACCTTAAGGGTCATTACAATATCCACTACTAAAAGGAGTTTCACTTGTGAAAGTAAAACAAAAGGAATATATGAAGGCTAAAATGATGAGGATAACGGGCCCGCAAGTCAAGATCAGACTCCTAAGTGGCCTCCTCAACAAGACAATGGCTCCACTGAACCTTCACTAAAGGGGCGTATTGAAAATATAATTTACACGTGCTTGGCCCATGAAACAAAATCAGGCCCGCACGTGAGGGGGCGTGTTGAAAATATAATCAAATAATAAAAGTGTGTTCTCTCTAACAATTTAAGATTTTAGATGAGATGACAACACACTTCAACAATAATATTCCTCACATATGAATAAAAAAAAAAGAGTACCAAGTTAAAAATGTAGGGCTAGATGAAGCAAAGGATGAAAACGATAAAGAACAATATTAGTTTTGAATCGAACTATTGGGAATATGTTTTGTATTAAATTCATGTAGCGATGTATATTTGAAACAAGGAGCATGTTAAAAGTACTATATTTCACTTCATCAATGTTTTAATGTTGCTTTAATAAGAAAACTGATTAGTAGTAGTTAATCGTCCTAGAAGATTTTTTTGAACTCTTCTAGCAAATATGGATGGTCTTTGAGAAGTACGACAATCTACACGAAAAAAAATAGTACTTATAAACAAGAACACGAGGGTTGTCCATAATATCTATGTACTCAAATTATAAATATTTATGACCTTATCGTACAGTTCTTTGGCGTTCTTGCACCCATCTTTAAATGGGGAAAAATATCTATGAGCAAATTGTAATTTTCTATCCGTTCCTGCAAGAAGTTATGAGGCTATAAGTTTGGAGTAAAGTTTTTTAATGAATAAAAAGATAGGCCTTTTATTATTAAAATAATAAGGTAACATAATGGTAACCTTTGATTTTTTCGGAAAGCTGAGTGCTTGTTCCATGAAATATGTTTTCTCATCTTTATCATTTAGGATTATTTCATAGCCATTGGGAAAAAAAGGATTTAAACAAAGGAGTAAACTCAGATGTACTTTAAATAAATCTTTCACTTTTTCTATGACACCGTCGGTATCAATTATGTGAGAAATATCAAATACTTAGTTCCTCATAAGCCATCAAATCAGAATAGAAATTAATGACGATTCAAAATAAACAAATTGTGGTAAAAAAAAAACCTTTTGCTCTTAAAGTCCATCATAACAACAAGGAACCTGATATACTTCTTCCTTTGATTTGGAAACTTGTCTTTAAGTTCAAATAAGAGACTGCATCATCAATCCTCATTTTTGGCTTAGTAGCACCAGCTCTCTCAACACCGCTATCACCATTTATATTACCCAGACCACTTCCAGAAACTTGTGATTGACTGTGACACATAAAACCATAGCCAAAAGCGAGCAGTAAAATTTATTTATCCAAAATATTAATATAGAGTTATGTTATACTCTCATCCACTTAATATCTATGCTTCTATTAGGATAAAATAATTTTTTGATATAATTCATTCAAATCGACAAATCCTTCAATATGATACAACCAATGAAATGGTGGTATTGTTGATATGTTTGAGCCATTAACCTAACAAAGAATTATCAGAAAAATAAAAGTCAATCTAGACCGACCATAACATGCGCAACATATGTAAAGATTTCGTCTCTAACTTTAGTTTTGCCTTATAATAATTCATAGTAGAAAATTTAAAAATTGATTTTAAATACTCACAACTATTAAATTATGGAGAAAACTTGCATCTACCGTGTCTTGATCACTAAAATACACAAACCATACATCATAGGAATTAAAGATAACTAATTTATCAACAATTCATCCAAACTATTTATGTACATACAAAATCAAACCAGAAAAAATGAACAGGAGGCACACATCTTACGAAAATCTGTGGGAAAAACCAAATGGAGAGTCATCTCTCGATCTCTTCATGCTGCTAAAATAGAACAACAAATATAAGTTTTACAGTACAAAAAAAAAAGAGATGCTTCATTTTTTAAATGAACTCACCTTTTGGGATAAGTATATAAAATCAAAAGTCTCAAAAGATCTATAAAAAAAAAGATTTGAATCAATTGTTTAGATCAGAGAATATTTAAAGAAAAATATTTTTTCATTTCATTTGTGTCTACCTTTTTCCTTTCTCCCTCCTCTTTGACTTAGAAGAACTACAACACACACATGTTTGAGAAATAATGTCACGACCCAACCCACCGGGCCGTGCGAGCACCTACGTACTACCTACCACCTAAGTAGGAGAACCATCTCAAATTCCAATAATTAAAACATACGGAAAATTAAATAAAATATACCAACGAAGTTTTCTAAGTAAGAGACCTTAACACAATTTTGGTTAAGCCTTGTAAAGTAATTAACACCCCCAAGGATCTAGTCTAAACTGGTACAAAAGCTACTAAGAGTACAACTGGACATAATAAATAAAGACAAAACTCCCACCAGGCGAAAGGAAGGAAAGAAGCTGCTGGAGAATTTCTTAGTCTACACCTAATGAAACATCACCAACCTACATCCAGACTATGTCAAAAGACATAGCATGAGTAGTTTCAGTACAAAAACACGTATTGGTAGGCATTGTCGGTCAA
>JAJOOR010023637.1:0-22360 GCA_036250505.1 Solanum acaule
GCTCATATAAATATAATTTGTAATTTTAAAGCAAACTTAGTGTAGCTCATATAAATATAATTTGTAATTTTAAAGCAAACTTGCAATAAAAATGTGCTTGGAGCAAATACACAATAATTTGTAATAATTAGAGCGAATGGTAGCTATCTCTCTATGATGAAAATATTTTCAGTTAATAATTTTATCTAACAATATGCTGACAATAATTTGATCCAAAAAAATCCCTGTTATTAATTAATGATATAAATATATATTTTTTCCAAATAAATATATTATTATTTTTCTTTTTTAACACCTTTTGTAAAAAATTAAATAGAGCATATAGTCCATTTTTTATACTAAATAACAAAAAATTATTTATATCTGTAATATTATATTAAATTGTTTTAATTTTCAAAAATAGTTTAAAAATAACTACAATGGCACAAATAAATTATGGATAAATTTTAGGAATCACATAGTTTTAATATGAAATTACAATCTATCCCTCTTTAGTTTGTAATTACATTAATCCCTTAAAAAGTAACACAAACCGAATACATAATATGTAGCTCGGATACATTAAAGAGTATTTCAGATACATTATAACATAAACCGGATACATAATATGTAGCTCAGATACATTAAATACTGGCTCGGATACATTAAAAAAATAAAGAATTTTAGAGATTTATAAAAATAAAAGGAGATATTAAAAATAAAGAAAAATATAAGACGTGTATTTCAGTAATTTTTCCATAAATTATTACGACTTGTCGAGGAAGTTGACAAAGAGAAGCCCATAAGTATAACCAAAAAAATTTCGTTGTCCGAGAAGCAGAAAGAAGGCTGAAATTGTTTGACTGTCAAGAAAATTATTAAAATAAAATTTGTCAAAAAAAAATAACTAAAATTAAATTTGTCCTACATAAATTTATATATCAATTTTGATAAATAAAAATAATCTGAAATATAAAACTTTGACATCTATATTTATTTTATATTGTTGGATTAGTTTTGCTAAAGTATTTGCAAAGATATGTTTTGCTAATAAAATAAAGGGAAAAGGGTCAAAAATACCCTTCAACTTTAGTTTAGTAGTTGATTATACCCTTGCCGTTAAAACGAAGTTAGTTTTGCCCCTGCTGTTACTAATTTCACCATATATACCCCTCATTTGATGGAAATCCCCAAATTAATTCAAATTAACCCGAATTTTTAAAAAAAGACCCGTATAACCCGTTCTCATTTACCCATCCATTTCTCATTCATCTCCATCAATTTCTTCTTCCCCAATCTCCTTAACCTTCTATACAATACTCATTTCTCTGAAAAATCGTCGTCATTTCATCACCAAAAACGAAAAATCCTCCAAATTCACATCATCTTCATCTTCATCATGATCTTCTTCTTCTACTACTAATAATTCCTTTCCCTTAGCTGCATTTCGACCCCAAATCTTTCGCCCAATTTCGTAAATCTTGCAGTCGTGTGGAGTTTTGATTTAGGATTTGGATCTAGCGAACTTGTGGTACTTCTCTTTCTGTATCTTCAGTTTATACACGATCTGCGCATAGGTGAAGTTTCCGGTACAGAGGTCGTTGTTGTTTGGGGATTGTGAAAGGGTTTTGAGGAGTGCGATTTTGTCAGTTTCAGTGAAGACTCCTGTGATTTTCTTGCAGCTTTTGTGATTTGTTTTGGTGATCCATGGCTTTGGATTTCCCGGTGATTTGGGAGAGTTTGTACAGTGGTTCACGGAGGAGGCGGATTTTTCCCAAGAGCGGAGATAGATCTCATTCCCTTTTACCCATTTCCATTTACCAATTATCATTTATTAACTTATTTTTGGAGTGGGAAGCTTAAGTATTATACTATAATTTATTTTGGTCTTTTAATCTGGAAATGTGATCCAACAATGAAATCAAACAAGCAAAGTTGCAAAGGAGATGCATACAACACTAATTGAATGGTTTATACGGGTTAAAAGATAGATGGGTCGGGGAATTGGGTTTAAAATGGGAAATGGGTCTTTTTTTTAAAATTTGGGTCAATTTGAGTTCATTTGGGGCTTTCTGTCAAATGAGGGGTATATATGGTGAAATTAGTAACGGCAGGGGCAAAACTAACTTCGTTTTAATGGCAGGGGTATATTCAACTAATAAACTAAAGTTGAGGGGTATTTTTGACCCTTTTCCCTAAAATAAATTATAACATATTGAATCAAAAAGAATCTTGGCCAAAGTTCAATTTCTTTCAAACGGGTCATATAAGAAGCAAACTAGCGAACCTAAATTATAGCTTTTGCAGCCTTAATTTTAGGGATAATTTACACCAATACAAATATTTTCATATGCAATTTAAATTTTAGAAAATATTTATCTTATTTTTATTCAAGAAATATTAAAAAGAATAATTTTATCAAAAAAAAAAAATCATTATGAACCTTGAACCATCCTCATTTTTTGTCATGACCCAAAGTATACCCTAGACATGACATGGCGTATAGGACCCCGAGAGGCCCTACACAAGCCACTTAATATACATACAATACTATATAATAGATAAAAGTAGAGTATTTCATACCATGAGAGGGTTTTAACATAAAAATAGAATTTCTAATCATAGTCTTGACAAGTCATTCTATTACATCAAAGAAGTGGTCAGGATGTAACCCGTTCACCACATACAATATCCGAAAACTAAAGACATAAGAAAATAAAATAAAGATGGCATGGTCCTCGAAATATGAGGCTCACCAAGTCTTCTAATCTCAAAATGATCAACTAGCCACGAGCGAGAGGAGAGGAAGTGTAAAACCCTACATTAATTAAATAATGTAGACACAAGTATGCATTAGTACATGGAATGTACTTAGTATGAGGGATATGCATAAAACATGAAACATGATCAAAAGGGGACATAATCGAAAACATGATATGCATGACCAAGCTAAACATAGTAAAAAATCTTTCAAGAAGAATCATAAATCATGAATAAGATCAATGCATTTTAAAACATAAGGAAAGCTTCATAAAATCTTTAAGAACAACTTCGTTCATTTTGCAGGATACTTACTATTACCCGACATAGACCATGTAAGCTATAATATGGAATATGGTGTCTTGCTCCCATATCGAAAAGAGATGTCCTTACTTGTCGAGGCAAGGACCTTAACTTCTAGCTTAGGTGGATCCACTAGCTATGTTAGTTAAGACAATCATACGGGGGCACACAGTTAGGGACAAAGAGATTTCTATTAGAGACCCGACCTCTACTAACGGGAGAGACACCTTCTCAATTTCCTCTCGATGCTGAGTAAAAATCTCAGCGGAATAGTCATAAACATAAACATATCATCATACATGGATAAGCACAATTAAGTTACTAATAGAAGCTTAAGACATCATAGAGTAGCTCCTTAAACCATGTGTGAGAAACCCTTTCACTAATCATGATTTATTAATGTGAGAAAACCTTTCACAATTTATTGATGCTTATCTTAAAGCAACTTAGATCATAAAACATTTCTTTTAAATCATGCATAACTTTTCATGAAAACATCATTCATAAATTCATAGTTTCTTCGTAAATTCATGCCTTTAAATGTTCATGGTCAAAATCATGAATATTCCGTGGTTTCATATAAAATCAATTGGAAAGCATGTATTGGGTCAAATCAATCATAATAAGATCAAAATCAAATAATTGAATCAACATAATAAGAACCCATGTGGAATTGAATGAAAAGCTAATCAATTTGATTGAAATTTGACTTAGAGAATTGAGAAAGCCTGAGGCTCAATTGGTCCATTGATGAAACCCTACGTACCTTACTATTCAAACACCAAAAGTAATGGTGAAATAGAAGACTTGATTTGGAAACCCTAGCTTCTTCTTTCTTGATTTTGGGAGAATTTGGAGATGTAACATCCCATACTTCGAAAAGCCAGCTAGAGATTTATACAAGTTGAACTTCAGTTTGTAGTTTTGGGTCAACTTCTAACAACCATAACTTTTAGCACATAAAGAAATAGATGGACCATGAGGTATCAAATCGAAGGTCTTTGAGTCCTCTTTCCAACACCGCCAAGTTTGCTAAATTCTGAGCCCCGAGTAAAAAGTTATGGTTGTTTGATTGAAGCCTCTCTGGTTAAGACTTTCCACCCGTTTGGGAATGAGGACGGGTCTAATCAAAATTAGACCACTTTTCAATATTCCAAAAGCGTTTAGGGATTTGATAGCAAGTTTAAGAGGAGTGGATATGAGAGAAGGGTTTCAAGCATTCTTTCAAGAACTTAAGGATTTCGCCAAGAACAAGTGTTCTTTGAAGTATGTAAGCTCTCATAGTATTGGGTTTGTTCGCCCTCATGCCAATCATGTAATTTTCATCCATGAATTCGTTCTTGAAGTTGATTGATTGAGTTTATTGAGAAGTTCTTGAGTTTTAATCCCATTCTTTAACAATGGAGGTTTTTTAAGTTCTTGAGGTGAGGGTTTTGCGAATGAGTGTTGTTTCTTGATGGATTTTGTGTGGGATTTCGTTGAATTTGTGTTGGGTTTACGAATCAAAAGGAGTTTGGAGGAAATTATTCGATTCTATATAAGTTAGGTCTTGAAATTGAGCAAGAAAAATCATCAAAAATCTGGGTAGAGAGGTAGGGCATCGCGCCATCATTGCGCCCAAACTATTGTTCTGTAGTTTGGGGCCTGGCGTACCACGCTAGCAGTGCACCCCAAACACTGCCCAGTAGTTTGTGGGCTAGCACCCTGCGCCACTCAGTGCGCCAGGGTCGCCAGGTCCCTTACCCTTCCGTCCTTATTTTTGTGTGGGTTCCTTCGCATCATACTGGAGTTCTCTTCTTGATATTCACTCTTAAAGTCGAGTCAAACTTTAGAATCCTTTTGCAATTAGCTAAATATTTGAACTAAGTCTTGAGTACATGAGTATGAGAATGAGGAGAATTGAGTTTCATGTTTCAAAATTAGTATAAGGGAATTAAGTATTCCTAAGTATGTAATACTTTTACATTTAAAAGAGAGAAACACCGATTTTAAATGAGCTTATAAGTTAAGAGGAGTTTCAGAGTATTACCTCTTTTAAGAGGATATTTTGAGTAATTACCTCAAATTGAGAAAGAGTTATGTTATGAAACATTTGAGCAATAGTTATATATTATTGGGAGTAGTATTGAACATCGATATGAAGATGAGTTCAGACAACTCAAACTCCTTATAAATCATGTATGTCAACATGGGTAAAAGATCATACTTTTTAGATGATTCTTTATTTCCTTTAAGCAAAACTTAGTGGATCCACTTAGTTGAGGTGTTCTATACCCCGACAAGGTATAAGACAATTCTGGCAGCGTGGGCGAGATATTGTATCATCACGTAGCTCACCGTAATGGTTGTCGGTTAGAGAATCTCCCAAATAAGAGTAAAAAGTATGTTATTGTAATTTTTTACATTTTGAGTTAATATCTACTGTTTTAAAAGTTTTATATATTGCACCTCTTATTGTTGCTTTCATATTGGAGTTGAGTTGAGGCAAGTATTGTCTTCCCATGTTATCAGTTCAGCTATATATATGTTTCAGTTTCCCTTTACATGCCTGTACATTCAATGTACTGACGTCATTCGACCTTCATTGTTTTATGATGTAGATACATGTGTTCAGGGTCATCAACAGGCGCTTCGTCAATACCATTTGCATTCCAGTTAAGTCTCTTTGCTTCCAGAGGGTTCCATATTATGTTTTCAGCTGTGTTAAGATGTTGTGGGTCTTGTCCCGACATCTATCATAGTATTAGAGGCTTCCTAAACAGTAGTAGTTGAGGAGTTTTTTCCCATTCCCTTGTTAATGTTTTGAGACTAGTTGCTTTCTTATGGCTACTTGAATATTTCCAAACATTCATTGAGTTAAGCTATTATAAAACCTTATGAGTTAAATATTTGCATTTGAGTTTCCTATTTTACTTAAGAAAGTCTTTCGCTAAGTAGTCAGCCATGCCAAGGGTTCGCTTGAGGACAACGATGGTTCTTGAGTGCCGGCACGTCCAGGGTGTAGACTCGGGGATTGATATGAGAGGATGAATGTGGATGGGAATTGGGGTTTTGAGTGAATCAGAGAGTTGGGGTTATTTTTAGGGTAGAAGAGTAGTTATAAGACTTAGAAATAGGGGTAAAACGATATAGTATAGGTATTAAATGCATAGGAAATGATTTAAATTCCCTTAAAAAAACTGTCAGAGGATCCTACGCAATAGATTTACAGACCGTACTAGTCAATCGTAGGTCATGTTACTGGTGCCAAAAAATCTGTCAACTTCATATGACACCCTTCTACGGACCGTATAAATTTCTACGGTCCGTAGACCCCATACATAAAATACAAGTTCAAATCTAAAATTTCACTAAGTCTGGGACCTTTCTATGAGACTCCTCTTACAATCCGAATCAAATATCTGATTCATTCTTACGAGTCAGTCCTATGACCCATCAAACTTTCTACGGATCATCATGTCAAGTCATAGGTCCAACATCAAAAATTTAAAATTCCAAAACTCAACTCAACTCTCTACGATTGCCTTTCTACAATCCGTAGATTGGACTCGTATTGTACTACTTCAGAAAATCTTCTGTAACTTTTCCTTCCAAATTGAATTTTCAATTTCTGAGGTGTTACATTTTCCACTTCTATAGCCCCATTAGGATATTCATGAACTACTTGAAATGGCATGGATCATTTAGACTTCAACTTGCTTGGAAACAAATGTAACCTTAAGTTACTGAGAAAAACCAAATCACTTGCTCTAAACTCTTGTTTCAAAATCTTGGCATCATACCATATTTTCATCCTATCTTTGTACAGAGTTAAGCTTTCATAGGCCTTCAAGCGAAACTCCTCCATTTCATGCAGTTGGTTCACTCACTCTTTGCACGACTCATCTCAATTCAAATTAAGCCTTTTCAAAGACCACAATGCTCTGTGCTCCAACTTTACAGGAAAGTGACAAACTTTCACAAACCCAAGTTGATAATGTGACATACCAATAGAAGTCTTAAATGTAGTCTGATAAGCCCATAGACATTCAACTTTCGACTTACATAATACTTCTCTCACCATGACACTTCTTTTTCAATTTAACGCAAGATTCATCAACATACCTTTTCAAAATTTTGCCCTTTGTGTCATTTTGGCGAACTAAGTCGGGATCACTAAGGGCGAAACACCGAATGGTAGAGTTCATCACAATTCAAGCTTCCTAACTTTGTTTTTTCCTTCAAATGTTTGTTACATTCAATGACACCAATGACCTTCACCGAATCACTTCAACGATGCGCCGATTTTTGCGTTCCATCACTAATCTGACATGAAGTTTAGGGTTAAGAACCATAACCTTGAGTTGTGATCTTCCCTCTCGGCAATGCACTGAGTCAACTTGGACGATGCTCAACATTGCCTTTGCATATTTCTCCAAGTTTTTTTTGGCTTCTTTTGTTTTATTTTATCTCCATATCATCCTTATGCTCTCATAGTTGAAATACAAATATATTTTTATGAGAAAAAATATAAATGGGCAATGAGGACACTACTTTTGGTGAATTAGAAGCCTAAAATGAGTCTAAATCTATGACTCATAAGAGATTTTCCATTATTCTTCTAAACTCTTTTCATTTTGTAACGACACCTAACTTCTCTTTATACCTTTTACTCATCACTTAATTCATCCCAATATACCCCTTAAATTTGTGAAAGTGTTATATATACCTACATGGATTTCCTTAAAACCAAATTATTCATTGTATTGAATGTATTGACCCAGAAGGTCATTTTTGGAAATTTTCATAAAATTACCATTTTACCCCTCCCAATATTGGCCCCGGGTTATTTCTGAATGGATTTTGAATTTGGTTTCAAACTTTCAGTAAAAAAAGTCATTAATTATGATAGTTTTTTTTTTAATTTGTAAGACTAAAGTTACTAAAAAAATTGTTTTCATTGTTTGTTATTTCGAGTCTCGGACTGGAATTTTTTTAATTTCATAGGTCCCGAAATGTGAAAATTGGTCTAAGAGATTTGTTGGTTTTGAATTTGGAGTCTTTGAGTATTTGAGGTGCTAAGTTTGAAATTTGAGAACTTTTAGCCTTTGTGTTGACTTTGATCAATATACAAGGTTCGGATGCTCAAATCAATTTTTGACAGTTCTTATAGATTCAGGGGATGATTTTAGGCCTAGGTGAGGTCTTGGCTGAAATTTTAGAAATCCCAAGCCTTTTTAGGCGTTATGTTCTTTTCTTGTGACTTACATGGGAATCTAGTCAACGAGACCTCATATTCATATTTCAATGGGTCTATTGTGTCTGTAACAACAAATATAGTTAATTTGCATATATGATTTGTGTGTATGGGGTTCCGAATGAATCTCGAGGGTCCATTTGATGATTTAAAAGTTGGTTGATATTTTCTAGTGTCTGTGTGCTTCGATTTATCTAGTGATTGCTCGTTTTAGCAAGAATCGCTTCAGCGAAGCCATCGTAGCATTCGTTAAAGGTTAGGGTCCTTGACCTTCACTTTTGAGATGTGGGATGTCGCAATCACGACATTTGCTTTAAGCGAAGGACTATTTGCGGAAGCTAAGGCCAACTTTTATACGGTGGTCAATTTTGCGAACCAGAGTTTACTTTTGCGACATCAAATATGGTTTATGCCTGCCATTTCAGATTTACCCCATTTTCCCCCATTTTAATAACTGGAAAACCCTTTGACGTGATTTTAAAGAGATTTTTCATGGTGAATCAATTGAGTAAGTCTTTGTAACCCTAAAAATTCCATTCCCTTTAATCAGTTATGGATTTAATATAAAATCTTGGGATTTGGGATTGGAAAATGACAAGATTTTCAAGAACTTGAGTTTTATAGTAAAATGGTGATTATGAACTGAGTTTTGTTTGTTTATCAAAATGGTTTTCACCAATGAGTTACAAATTCCTTGGGTAACGTTTTCAAGTAAAGATTTTTAGATTCAAACCATATTTTTGGAATAGTGGTTTTGAGTTGATTTGACCAATTTTTAAAAGTGAATAATTCGAGTGTTGTTATTTCTGAAATCTTATTGTGATTACTTGATTGAATTAGATTATGTGGGTTTGGAAATTGTTTGGAAAGAGAAGGCTTAAGTCTTGGATTGACTTTGATTGAATTGAGGCAAGTGATCTTCTAAACCTTGTAAAACTAGTAGAATCGTGTATTTCCTTTCATTATGTGTGTTGGGGAGTAATGGGAATGAGGTGATGGGTTCAATTATTCCACTTGATGGATATTAATGAATAAAAAAATAATTAATGCAAAAGGCAACGTATTGATAATCATGCTTTGTGAATTGCCTTGTTATGGACCCTAATTGTTGCTTGATGAAATACGTTGATGGCATTATTGTGGCTTTGAATTGCTTGAGTTATTGTCTCTTCTTATGGTGTGAAATTTATTATTTTCATTGATTTATGTTCACCTTGATGAGACATGTGATGATTATGCCGATGGGAAATGATTCTGGCAAGTGACATTATATAAAGCCGAATGGAAATGGTTTCGGCTAGTGATATTGTACCGAGATAAATGATTCTGGCAAATGACATATAAAGCCAAAGGGAATGGTTCCAGCTAGTGATCGAAGGAAAATGATTTCGGCAAATGATACAATATAAAGATGACAAAATATGGTTTCGGCTAGTGATATGTGCCAATGGGAAATGATTCCGGCAAGTGTTTGACTATTGTTATTTTATGAACTTGAGATTGATCTACTTGATACTTCTTATTGATCTATTTGATAATTATGATTGATCTATGTAATACCTTGAAAGTTGGAAAGTCGAATTAAGGAGAAAATTTCAAAATATTAGTTGAGGTAGTGGTCTATGAGTCCGACCTACGGATCATAGGAAGTCCTACGGGTCGTAGGACAATTCAGTTGCGTCCTATACTCCGAAAATGTATAGGGCGACTTTTACAACGTGGGTAAGAAGTTGTATCATTACGAGGCTCATAGTGATAGTTGTCAGTTAAAGAAATTCTCTAGTAAAGTATATTTTTTTATTTATATATTTTAGTTCAATATTTAATGATTTTCATCATGATTTATATTACTCTTCAGTTGAGTTATCTTTAGTGTTTGAGTTTAGTTATTTGTTTTATTTAGTCCTATTACATACTTGTATATTCAATGTACTGATGTCATTCGACCTGCATCTTTTCATGATGCAGATTTAGGTACTTAGGATCATCAACAGGCGTTCCGTTGAGATCACATCATTCGTTCGTCAGTTTTTAGTGAGGCCTCCTTACTCTCGGAGGCTCCATTTTTATGATTTGCTAGCAGTAGATTTTTGTGGTGTTGTGGTTCTTGTCCCGACACCTATCTTTATATAGTAGAGACTTCATAGATAAATATTCTTGATCAGTCTTCCAATACTCAATTTCAGATGTTTTATTTAAACCTTATGTTTTTACTCAATATATTAGAAAGTTATGAGATTCAATAAACTATTGTTAAACATTTCTTTTAGTTTGATGTTTTTGTATACTTGAGTTAGTGTTCTGCTTGTAGTCAGCCAGGATGAGGGTACGCTTGGGGACCCGCAATGGTTCTCGAATGTCGCTCACGTCCAGGGTGTAGACTTGGGTCGTGACAGATGTTGCCTTTATTTCTTTCCTAAGTCTTTACTTTTAGATGTTGTATGTGGTGTATGAGTTACGTCCTGACCATTTCTTTTGATGTAATAGAAGGATTGTCAAGACTATGTTAGGCTTCCGCTTCATGTTAGATTTCTTTTCTTAATATGAAATGCTTTACTTTGTCTATTACTATGTCTATATGTATGTCAAGTGGCTTGTGAAAGGCCTCTCGAGGTCTGATACGTCGTGTCACATCTAGAGTGTACTTTGGGTCGTGATAATCTACTTGACATTGTGATTGACATACTTGATACATGTTGGTTGTTGAACTGTGACTGTTGGACTGTAATTGCCAAGCCTTATGAACTGTGTATTGTGAAATTGTTAGGTTGAGTTGATTGTATGCAGGTTGTAGTTAAGGCAGTTCGGTTGGGATGAAAGGAGTACTCGTATTCTAGCCTAGTTTTTCTTTGTTTAATAGGTTGCTTTCTGAGTACTGTGTTTTTTAATACTCACCCCATACTTCTACACTTGCAGGTTCTGGCTCGGATCCGTGTGGCTCTGCTCCTATATTTCCAAGGCTTCTGAAGGACTTTAAGAGGTAGCTGCTTGTCATGCCTATAGACCCTCTTTTTTTCTTATTTCATGTTTTGTTCTATTCTATAGACAAAGACATTGATACTTGTACTAATCTTTCGATTATGTATTAATATTAGTGGCTTGTGCACGTAACAATCATGTTTTGAGTTCTATTAGAATGACAAAGTTTTTCGCTCTTATGTTGTTCTTGTTCTACTCTCCGTTTTTATTTCGTGTTGTTGGGTTTGAGGCCGACTTTTTTTGGTGGGAATAGATGAGTGTCATCACGTCCAATTTTGGGTCATGACATTGAAGAAGGTAAAAAAGAACTCATGTGTGAGAAAGATCAAATATACCACTTAATTTTGCGAAAATATCAAATGTACCTACATAGATTTTATATTTTTAATAAAAATTTTAAAAATGAAATTAATTTAAATTAAGTTTTTCACTTCCATTAGACGAAGATGGTATATTTGAGTCATTTGTGTAATAATAGGAGTATATGTGATCTCCTTTTGTAATGAACGGTATTTTTACTATAAATTGCAAAATTGAAAAGTGTATCATGCCCTTTTACCTTAATTATTTTGGGGTCGAGTCAAGTTTATCCTCTTTTAGTTGAGTTTGGTACTTATTAGATTACATATTAAAATATGGTTTAAAAGATTGTGATTTTACTATTAGAAAAAATAATTATGTGCTTTAGATGGAAAAAAAGTTATAAATATATGTCCTTTTATGAAATCTAACTTATGATGCAATTTAAATAGACAATATATAAAGGGAAAAAGGATAAATATACCCCGAACTGACGTAAATGGTATGCAGATACCCTCTGTCATACTTTTGGGACATTGGTGCCCCTACCGTCCAAAAACTATAGCATATATACCCTTCACTCTAACGGAAGACTAAATAGCGACACGTGACACAATCTTATTAATAAATATCGGGTCGGTAGATAAGATTATGACACATGTATGTCCGTTAGTATAAAGGGTATATATGCTCTAGGTTTTGGATGACAGGGGCACTAATGTCCCAAAAGTATGATGGAGGGTATCTGCATACCATTTACATAGTTCGGGGGTATATTTGTCCTTCTTTCCATATATAAATAACAAACCATATGAACTAATCTCAAACCAAATATTTAGTGAGAAAAAAACAAAACAACACAATTCTTATCTTGTCTTCACACTTTATATTCTTTAAAATTTCCCCTTATTTTTTTGTGATATCAGATTCTATATGTCTTCACATGTACAGTCAACTTATTTTCTACTATATAAATAGACCACTTATATTTTTTTTTTCTCTATCTTTACTCATCAATCAAAAGGTATGTAAAAATTTCTCTCTTATATATTTCTTTCCTCTTTGTTCTATTTTAGCTATTTCTTATATAAATTGACTGTGTACACAATAAATCAAATAGATTAACACTTGTTTTTTTGTCTTTCTTTTGTAAGTTTGTTTTATCAAACAGAAAATTAGCAAAAAAAATGACAGATTCTGGGGAAGAACCTATTGAAGAATCATCAAATTCCCAAAGAGGATAAAAAAGGCATAGACAATGCCACAAACACAGTGTGGAACAAATCCAAAGACTTGAAGCGTAAGATAAATTTATTTATTTTTAAAAAAGAACTTTATCCTTCATATATGTTCAATTTTTTTTAAAAAAAATTGTTTGTTTAAAGAGATGATGTTATTTTCTTAAAATGCATGAGTGATAAATTTAAAATTCATTAGCGATAGAACAATCTACTTTTTGTATATGTTTTTTGTGTAGTAATTTATATTTATTTTTTATTGTTTTCTGGTGTTGCTTTTTTCTTTTGCTCTCCATATGCCCATTCAAATTTAATAGAAGATATGCACTTTTGATTTCGCTTTTCATTTTTTTTTTTATTGAGTTGCTAAAATGGTTTAGAAATAGTTTATGGATGATTAATCTACCGTTTATATACAACTTTATAAATGATCGGTTTGTTTTTTATTATTCATTAATAACTTTAGCATAAGGAGATGAGTTTATTTAATTTCATTTTCTTTCTCATTTTTGCACCAAAAAAATAAACAATCTCTTTGTCACGATGTTTGATACCCCTTTTGAGGCTCGATATATCTAGATTTGCGTCTAAAAAACTTTTTTAAGGGCCCAACTAATCCAGATCGCATAAAAAATTCACTTTAAGGTTCGACTAGACTAGATTTGCATTGAAAAGTCCCACTTTAGGACCCGGTTAGTTCAGATTCACATTAGAACGCCTCACTTTGAGGGATAAACCACTCCCTACGGAATGTGACAACTCTTCTCCCAGGACTCAACACGAGGCCTCTAGTTAAGTATTAAGGAATACTTACTGCTCCTCAATCTTTGGGGAGTATCTGGTACTTTATCTAGGCTCGACTAATCAAAATTCAAGTGGGGGAATTAAGTCCCATTTTAAGGTAAAATGTTCCTTAACAAGGATGCTTTAGTTCCAATGCTTAAACTTGAGACCTTGATTTATGATGGAGAAATATTGCCAATCCACCATGTTTTTATGACACGGTTTTTTTTTTTACTTTTTCATTTTTAGGTTTATATTTTTTAAATTGATCAATAAGTTTTTTTTCCTGAATTTTCAATGAAGATTCTTCAAGAACTGTCCGCTTCCAAATAAGAATCAACAAAACCAATTGGCTAGAGAAGCAGAGCTTGAACCTAAGCAGGTCAGGGTTTGGTTTCAAAACAAAAGGACACAAATAAAGGTAATTCTAATTATTTAGTTCTTTTTTTATAGATTCAATTGTTGTTGTGGTTGGTTGTTGCCAGTGAATCTCTTGTTAAATTGTTTCTCTAAATTGGGTTAAGTTGTTAGAATGTGTTAATAAATACAACAATTTCTTCATCTTACAATCAATTCAAATATTGACGATTGAACTTTTCAATCAACAATTTCTTCATCTTACAATCAATTCAAATATTGACGATTGGACTTTTCAATTTCGATTTAATTTTCCTAAATCAGTCATTTGTTTTTGCCTCGTTGAATTGATCGATATATTTGGAAGTATGTTCTTGTTGAAAAAAAATACTACAATATTGATATTAGATTGGAATTATAAATTAGTAAATAACTTATCACAAACACTATGTCGTGGCAAGCCACTGCTTTGAAAGCGATTTCGGCCCGACTCCGGTGCAAATCATAGTAGCCGGTCGCTCCCCAAGGTTCCACAGTTACTCTCAAACACGTGCACTCGTGGCTAAGAGTTTGAAGGTTGCTCAAAATCAATTGCCCAAAAATATTCTAAGAATAAGGAGAAATGACGAAGAAGTTTTTCTCCTCTTTTTGTTTATGTTGGTAGTGTTGTGTTATGCTCACTCAAGATACGTATTTATATAGGATTTGCAAAGTAGGAGTTTCAAAGAGAAGAAGTAATTTCTAAGAAATGTATGTGAAATGTTAATGGCATTAAAGGCCATCACATCACTTTTGTTTTTGGAACGGATGTATCTTCTCCTTTGAAACGTATTTTCCATTTGTCTCTTTGCATTACATTTAGTTAATAAAGTTAGAATACTTAACTTAACAATAGAATTAACTCAAGAATCCCCCACTAATGCAAAGATAAAGAGTAAGAACTAACTTTTGGACAAAAGGAAGGAACATGTACTTAAGTGTCACTATCTTTCGATTTGAATTGACACGTAGTGATATGAGGCAACAACTTATTATCCACAAAGTGAAGTACTCTTGAACTGAGCGGATATGAATTGAGACCCTCATAACACATACCATATCCTTAAATTTAAGCAACCTCCGCGATACAAAGTGCTTTTATGGTCATGCACACACACCTTGGGTCTTTTAAGTGCTCTAGAAAGTCGACCCAAGTCTTTCATAAAAGGCGACCACACCTTTACACTCACGTAGGTGATTCCATCAAGTCTATCTCAAATAGACCACCTTAAGGCTATAGAATCATTAAGAGCAAAATAAGCTCAACCTTCTAAAACACTGCCTTACGCCATAGGAATAGAAAATGTGGTGTATATTGAGCTCTAACAGGTCCACCACATTACTTCAATCAATGGGCTTTAGCCCCATCCCCCTCGACGTTTCAAGGATTACTTTCCTTGTCAAGTCCTTGGTCATAGGATCTGCCAAATTTCTTTCGAATCTTACATATTCTAAGGAAATAGCACCTAGTTTCAATAACTATTTAACTACACCATGTCTGATGCGAATATGTCTTTTTTTTTCATTGTACACACTATTTTTGGCAATTCCAATTGCTGCTTGTGAGTCACAGTGAAGAGGGACTGGTGATGCTTGTCTTCCCCACAATGGCATATCCACCAAAAGATTTCTCAGCCACTCATCTTCTTGCCCTGCCAACTCGAGAACAATGAATTCAGATTCCATGGTAGAACGTGCTATACAAGTCTGTTTGGAAGACTTCCACGAAATAACACCTGCACCCAAAGTAAACACAGAGTCACTGGTGGAGCTAACTTCATCATTGTCAGTTACCCAATTTGCATCACAAAAACCTTCTAAAATAGCAGGAAAATTGTTAAAATGCAAACACCAATTCATAGTACCTCTCAAATACCTTAGCAACCGATGAAGAACATTCCAGTGTTCACTACTGGGGTTATGAGTATATCTATTCAATCTACTAACAACATAAGCTATATCAGGCCGAGTATAGTTCATGAGAAACATTACACTCCCAATTATTTTAGTATATTCAGTTTGAGAAATACTGAGTTCTTTATTCTTCTTCAAGTGTATGCTAGAATCATAAGGAGTTCTCACTGGAACTACATCAAAACAATCAAACTTTTTCAACATCTTTTCAATGTAATGAGATTGACACAAAGAGAAACAATTAGTAGTTCTTTTGATTTTAACTCCCAAAATCATATCTGCTTCACCAAGGTTTTTCATTTCAAATTTAGAAGACAAAAAGTTCTTGGTCTCATTAATAACATTCACATTAGGACCAAAGATTAACATGTCATCTACATATAAACATATAATGACACAATCTAAACCTATCATCTTATAATAAACATATGGATCGGATGAATTAACAACAAAATCATTATCCACTAATGTGATATTAAATTTTTCATACCATTGCTTAGGTGCTTGTTTTAGCCCATACAATGACTTTCTCAATTTGCATACTTTATCCTCTTGTCTTGGAGCCACAAAACCCTCTGGTTGAGTCATATAGATCTCTTCCTCTAAATTACCATTTAGAAATGCTATTTTGACATCCATTTGATGTACCACTAAATCATGAATAGCGACTAAAGTAATAAGAGTCCTAATGGTCACTATTTTAGTCACAGGAGAATATGTATGAAAGTAATCAACACCTTTCTTTTGATTAAAATCCCTAATCACTAGTCTAGCCTTAAATTTATCAATTGTACCATCAGGTCTCAATTTCTTCTTAAATATCCACTTGCTACTTATGGGTTTACAACCTTTAGGCAAATCATACAAGTCCCAAGTATGATTAGAAACTATAGAGTCTAGTTCACTTTTAATTGCCTCTTTCCAAAATATAACATCTATTGATCTCATTGCTTCATCATAAGTTTTAGGGTCTTTTTCTAATAAATAGATAGACATTAATTCATCATTTAAAACATTAATATCAGAATTTTCAGTTAAGAAAGTAGTGATAAAATCAGGACCAAAATTAGTCTCAACTCGATGTCTTTTACTTCTTCTGAGTTCATTTTCATGCTCATTAGAAATAACATTCGAAGAAGGTACAACACGAGAATTAACTGACATAGATGTAGAAGCATTGTTTTGCACATCACTTGACACATTAATTTTTAAAGGAAAAATATGCTCAAAAAACTCTGCATCTCTAGATTCACAAATAGAATGATCACTTAGAGACATCTATATGCAACACTATTTTGAGAATAACCAATAAAAACAGTATCAAAAGTCTTAGAACCAACATTTACGCATTTAAAATCAGGCAGACCAACCTTAGCTAATACACCCCCACACTTACAGAAATTTCAAGTTAGGAGCAAACCCTTTCCACAACTCATATGAGGTTTTGTCTAACTTCTTATGTGGGACTCTATTAAGAATATAACATGCAGACAAGACTGCTTCTCCCCACATATTGTCAGATAGACCAGAGCTTAAAATCATAGAATTCATCATTTCTTTAAGGGTTCTATTTTTCCGTTCGGCGACACCATTTTGTTGGGGAGTATATGGAGCACTAACCTCATGTATAATACCATTTTTCTCACAAAAATCTTCTAGAGTTTTAGTACTATATTCACCGCCCCTATTAGATCTAAATCTCTTGATTTTCCTGTCTAATTGATTTTCCACTTCTGCTTTGAATTTTAAAAACATGCTTTTAGCCTCATCTTTAGACTTAAGAAGATATACCTTAGTGTATCTAGAAAATTCATCAACAAAAGTAATGTAATACTTTTTTCCACCTCTCTCTTTCCTTTTTTCGCCCCCATGTCGCCACACGGGGAAGAATCCGAGGGTAGCCTGATGATTAAGGGACAGGGACACTGTCAACAGGGTATGGTTCTTTTTTATCACCTCGGATGACGCACACTGCTTTAAATAAAACACAGTGAATAATGCGCCAGACTAGGGAAGTAAAAAATGGGGTCCTATCAACTTTTTTCGACCTAAGATAATAAGCTCATGAGCTTGGTCTTACTTCACCGTCGAGAAAGGAAAGAAGACTTCCATCTCCAAGTTTAACTCAGACAGACCAGATTGGCCCGTTCTGCCATAAGTACCTCCATATTCTGCTGAGTAGGATTCAACAATGGGTTTGAGTTAGTGATTGTAAAACTTCCTTTTATCGATCTTGATTCGCGTATAATTTCTGGAACTATGGACCTAGCTAAATCGGGGTTTATGAATCACTCAAACGAGCCTTTCTAGCCGCATCTGAATCGACATCCCTATCCATATGTTTATGCGCAGGGGCATCCAAATCCGAATCTGTAGAATCTATTGGGGAATCCCCATCCGCACCCGAATTGGCTAGATTTTCTTGAAATCTGCTAAATTTGAATGTATTAGTTCAAGTAATTTAGTCTTTCTACTAATAACATATTTGAAAGGTTTCTTGGCATGCTTTGCTTCTACACACAGGACATTTAGAAAACTCATCAGTTTTTATCATATGAATTAATTCCATTTTTCTAAGTCTTTTAATAGAAGCAATATTAACATGACCTAGTCTACCATGCCACAAATTAATAGACTCAACAATCTAAGCATAATTTGAAATACTTGCATTATTGACAATCTCCTGAACAATGTTTAATGCAAATAATCCTCCACTAAGATATCCCTTCCCAACAAAGTCTCCTCCACGAGAAATAATTATTTTATCAGCTTCAAAAACAAGTTTAAGGCCTACTTTGTTGAGAAGTGCTCCGGAAATTAAGTTTCTATGGAGGGAGGGAACATACAAAACATTGTTCAAGGATAATGTCTTTCCAGAAGTTAATTTAAGTAAAACTTCTCCTTTACCCATTACTACATCAGTAGTGGAGTTACCCATATATACACACTCTCCATCAGTTGACTCCTCAAAGTCATGGAATAACTCTTTATTGGCACAGTAATGCCTTGAGGTGCCTGTGTCTAGAACCCAGTCAATTTTGTTAGCCACTAGATTTGCCTCAATGACTATGTACAACAACAATCACTTCATTACCCTCAACAAGATTAGCTTGGACATCACTTTGTCCTTCCTTCTTTGAGTCCTGACCTTTTCTTTGATAGCACTTGGCAGTGACCAACTTTTCCACCTTAAATTTTTGAATTTGGATCTCCGGCTTGTTGAATTGTTTTTTCTTCTTCATATGTTCCTTTTTTGAGACTTTCTTCTGTTTGCCTTTGAACCAGTCTTCCACAAATGTACTATAAGATTCAACAAGATTAGCTTTAGAAGAATTAAGAGAAAGTTCTTCCATCTTATCTTTGAGACGATTTGCCTCTTTAGTCCTCATATGACTAATAAGTTCTTGGAGAGTTAAATTTTTTTTCTTATGTTTTAATTGATTTCTATAATCACTCCAAGATGGTGGGAATTTTTCAAGCAGAACATTAGACTGAAATATCTCACACATCTTCATGTCCTCGTTGAGAACATCAGCAGTCAAGTTCTCATATTCATGAACTTGTTCCATTATTGGCTTATTATCAACCATTTAGAATTTAATCCATTGTCCGACAACATATTTTTTCTTTCCTGCATCATCAACGCCATATTTCTTTTCCAAACTATCCCATATTTCTTTAGCAGATTTATAGGTAACAAATAAATCAAATAAAGGATTAGTCATATGATTTAGCAAATGTCCTCTCACAGTTCTGTTATCCTTTTCAAACTTCTTTTTAACAACATCATCAACAACCATAACATTGCTAGAATCAGTAGTGGTGTTAGAACCATTCATAGAAGGTTCTTTAAATAAAACATAATCAACTTCTAATTATTCAAAGAAAATTAAAAGTTTTTGTGACCATCGTTTGAAATTATTTCCATCCAAAGGCTCAAGTTTTGACAAATTAGAAAAAGTTTTGTTCAAAGAAATAGCCATTTATCAATATTTTAAGTTAGAAACTCGCTTTCAAATTGTTGGAAAAAAAAATACTACAATATTGATATTAGATTGGAATTATAAATTAGTAAATAACTTATCACAAACACTGTGTCGTGGCAAGCCATTGCCTTGAAAGTGATTTCGATCCGACTCCGGTGCAAATCGTAGTAGCCGGTCGCTCCCTAAGGTTCCAGGTTCCACAGTTAGTCTCAAACACGTGCACTCGTGGCTGAGAGTTTGAAGGTTGCTCAAAATCAATTGCCCAGAAATATTCTAAGAATAAGGAGAAAGGAGGAAGACGTTTTTCTCTTCTTTTTGTTTATGTTGGTAGTGTTGTGTTATGCTCACTCAAGATACATCTTTATATAGGATTCGCAAAGTAGGAGTTTCAAAGAGAAGAAGTAATTTCTAAGAAACGTATGTGAAATGTTAATGGCAAAGGCCATTACATCGCTTTTGTTTTTGGAACGGATGTATCTTCGCCTTTGAAACGCATTTTCCATTTGTCTCTTTGCATTACATTTAGTTAATAAAGTTAAAATAATTAACTCAACAATAGAATTAACTCAACAGTTCTTTGCCTCACTACTATATGAATTTTACTAAAGAAGTTTCTTTTCATTAAAGTTATTTTTATCATCCGGCATCCAAGTTGATTGAGTTGTTACTCAATAAAACCAATGATAGAATCATTTTAAATTATTCAAAGTACATAAACTCCCAAGCATGTTCCATAACTTGCCAAGAATTTTGAGAATTTAAAGTCGAAGAAAATTTGGTTTTGCAACTAAGAACTAATGATTTTCGTTTTCTATATTATTTGATGAATGAAGGAAATCTTGCCATATTAAATGGATGGATTGAACTAAGTCCAGGCTAGTCAAAATAATTTGTATAAACAAATGAGCCAATTAATAAATTATTTGTGTTGGGCTTAAAATAGACCACAACCCAATTTTCCAACTCTAACCAAATTTTTTCTTTTATAGTTTTTTTCTCGTTATTTGTGCAATTACCATACAAAGTAGTATTTTTTTACAACTAAATTTATCATGTCCAGGCTAAGAGTATGGTCTTTGACGAGGAATTCCATAGTTATTGAGGATTCTCAAGAAGAGGAAGATAACTTGTGTCTAGGAGACCAGATGGGTAGGATCTAAGGCATAGTATGTGAATGGGTATAAGTTGTAGTACTTGGGAGGTGTGAGCAATAGGAATAAGTAGGCATCTTAGGATATAACAATCACAAAAAGGAGCAGTCACTATAGAACAACAATTCTGATGTCTCAGCTAACAAAAGGAAACAACCAGGAACAAAAAATCATAAGGATTATTAGATTAAAAATGAGGATCTTACTTGGTAGTTTTATGAGTTTATTGCAGTGGTATCAACTTCTTGCGGTTCAATCTGCACTGATCAGGAAATTACTTAGTAAAATCAACAATTTTCAGTGAGTTCAAGGTTTGTAAGTTTTGGATCTAGGCCTTACCTTGAGATACGATTGTGACAATTGGTGTCGAGTTGAAGAAGTCTTCATTGAGTAGACACTCATCATATGGAGGTGCAATCTTACTTCCATAAACTCTTGAACAGAGAGAGGGACAAGGACATTGTACTAGGGAAGTTGGAGCACTCACAGAGCATTGCAATTTTGGGTGTTATATGTGTAATAAAGTTGAGGCCTTAGATAGGAGGTTATGAAGGACACATACTAGGGTAGGAGGTTAGTTAGATTGTTGAGTTGTCTCACTTATTCTTCTACACTAACAGTCGTACTATTAGTTTGGTTATTAGCTATGGGATTTTACGCTTCTATTATTGTTTTGTCTTATTATGGCTATTGTTTAAGATGATTTGATAGGTTATCTACAGAATTGGCAGGATTTTCTCTATTTTCATATTTCTTTCTCTATATTGTGTTGGTCTATATTTTTCTTGAGACGGGGGTCTATCGGAAACAACTTTTGTACCTCCGTGGTAGTTGTAGGATATGTGTGCACTTTATCCTCTCATGCCCCACTTTTATTGAGTCCGGAGCCTAAAGGGCAAAAAAAATTGTCAAAAATTCCAAAAGGGCACATCACTTTTTATTTTAGCCAAAAGGGCAAAATCGCTGCTGATTTCCTCTGACAAAATGATAAAATCGCTGCCCTAGCAGCGATTTCGTCTAAAAAAAATTTTAAAAAAATTAAAAATCGCTGTTTTTTTTTCTTTAAAAAAACTAAAACAGCACATCAAAAAAAAATTTAACCAAAAGGGCTTTTGACAAAACAAAAATAAAAATCGCTGCATATTTTCTCAAAAAAAAAAAACTTTTTTTTCTTCAAAATCGCTGCTATAGCAGCGAATTTGGTTAAGAATTTTTTTAAAAAAGTTTTTTTCTGAATTTAATATTCTTTTATGTACATGAGATGTATATCCACAGTAGTGAAGCATTGTTGTGTACATGAGATGTATATTCTTTGTTTTGTCAGAAGCCCTTTTG
>JAJOOR010023638.1:0-37158 GCA_036250505.1 Solanum acaule
TTCAAACCCCTGCTGTCCCAACATTACAATGTGATATGCTACGCAATCGATAAAACAAATTATACCACGATGATGAGCCCAACGCGTAGAACAACTTTCGTCAAGAACTTACGTCGAGAAAATTGATATTTTACTTGATCCTAAAAATGGGTTTCTATGTTTTCTCTGTATAATTAGCTTAAAATGAAGAAAAAACGCGAAGAAGAAGATATATACACTTTCCACCGACCTAGGGCCCCACCTCACGCGCCTGCTTGCGCAGTCCCACGAAAATGCGAATATCTCTCTATTCTGAAGTCGTATGAATTAACGGTTTAATGCATTGGAAACTAGACTCGTAGACCTTCGATTCAATAGTTTGTGGGCCCCATAACTCTTTATAGATTGGGAGAAAACCTCCAAGACATTTGACCCAAATTTCAGAGAAATCTTTAAGAAGGAAATTACGATAACTTCCGCCAACTTATTTTTCCACTTACCTAACTTGAGATGCAACACCTGAACACTTAAAATAGGACATACCACATCATTCTTAATTTATTACTCACCCTCCTTGTCTTTCCACGAATATACGAGTTAATTTAGACGTTTTGAAAAGTCGGGGTGTTACAGATCACCTTTCCTTTATGTCTTAGAATATTGTATGGGATGTGTCCCAAAGTATTATTCATGTGGTTTTAGATGGTTTGAGACAAAGTGTAATAGACTTCCTCTTGTTTTTATAAAGACTTCGATTGTATGGAAAAAATTTTAAAATTTCCGCATCATTTCTATTGTCTTATGTTATGATATGCTAATGGGCTTGTATGAGACCCTTCGGGGTTGAGTATGCCTTGTTACATCTAGGGGTACCCCTGGACCATGACACTTGCCTTTCTTCTTGAGAACTCCAGTTGAATAGTGCCATAAACTAGGTCCATGGGAGTCAACTGAGAGCATGGTCAGAATCTCCTGAACATACGGGTCATCATTATAACTTTACACAATCTCTTGTATCCATGTAGGAGTACAAGTACTAATAGCCATTAGTTGCCCTTGGGCCTGATCCTCCAGATGCCCTAAACCTTCATGTTGCCTAGATAATGCATCAACCACTCTATTCTCTGCACTCTTATACTGCACCTTATAATCAAGTCCTAATAGTTTAGTTAATCCCTTCTGTTGAATAGCTGAAGCCAACTTTTGTTCTAGTAGGTACTTAAAATTGTAGTGGTCCATCCTTACTATAAAATGTTTGCACTAAAGGTAGTGCCTCCATTTGTCCACAAAACTTAAGAGGGCCATGTATTCTTTCTCATAAATTGATCTTCCTCTATGCTTAGGTGCCAACACCTTACTGAAGAAATCTATTGGCCTACCTCTTTGCATTAGGACAACCCCAATGCCTCCATGACTAGCGTCTGTTTCTACTACAAACTCATGTGTAAAATCTGGAAGGGCTAGCACTGGTGTAGAAGACATTGCAATCTTAAGTTCCTCAAATGCTAGTTCTGCCTTTGGATTCCACTTGAATGATTCTTTCTTCAACATATCAGTAAGAGGTCTGGAAATGGTACCATAACCTTTTACATAGCTTCTGTAGTAACCAGTGAGACCAAGGAATCCCCTAAGCGCTTTGAGTGTTGTAGGTCGAGGCCAATCAACCATAACTTGGATTTTCTATGGATCAGTAGCTACTCCCTCCTTAGTGATTATATGCCCCAGGTATTCTACTTGTGTCTGTCCAAATGAATACTTAGACCTCTTAGCAATAGTGAGTGAGTCATCAGAGTGACAAGCATAACTTTTAGGTGGCGAATGTGGTCATCAATGGTATGGCTGTAAATAGTGAGTGAGTCATTAGTATCTGGCCACCACATTTAAATCTTTATTCTCGATCTTCGTACCATCCAAAATTTATTTCCTCTCAGTTCCACTTCTTCAAATGGCTTATAGACTGTGCCATTTTTCTTCTTTGGAAGGTCCCGAGCATACCTTGTATGGAACTCCCTTACCTAAGAAGGGATATATGAGATCTTGGCTCTGGTGAAACCATCAAACTGGTGGAATTGAATTGTATCCCAGATAGTTGGGTAATCGCTCATCACTCCATCTATGGAGAGTCGTCTATCCTCAAGTATGGTCTGTTCTCCTACTACTTTAAGGCTATTCAAGGCTTTTGGAGCTATAATCGAGAGAACTTTGGAAATTGGTCCCTGTGCAGATTATGGCTGGACTAACTTGGAATATAATTTTTTCCATCTTCCTCACCGCCCTAGGTTGTACCCTTCTTGGGTAGATGGTTGTGGCATAGAGGTTTGTATGTGATTTAGAGCTTCAGATTGTTCATTAATGAAGAGGCCACAATGTCTCTTCAGGGAGGAGGAGGGGGACAAGACTCCATGTCTGACTTAGTATTGGAGTAGAACAAATTCTTACCCTTTGTTCTCGTATTACCTGCAATGTATACATTAAAGCACAAAAATTGTGGTTAGTCCAAATTGAAAGCACTTTGAATCAAGTTTTAAAACTAGTCTTGAGGCTTACCTAACGAGAGGGCGTATCGCCCAATAGGGTCGGCGAGCTTCGGTGACCTCTCCCAAATGAGTAGTAGTAAAATACTAAGGGCTTAGGCACACAAGGCAAAGTCAATACCAACTCGGTCATTCGCTGAGCTGGTTTCAGTTAGCTAGCTAAGATAAGACGATCGCAACTAACAGTGCAATAAAGAAGATATAAACATCAAGGTGATGTCCTCTCTCATTCAGTGATACTCCGAATGAGTTTAGTGGTACTAAGAAAATCCCGCCGAATGGAACAGTACCAAAGGCCATGCATATACTAAGAAGGTAAGCTAGGTATTACTCAACGATTCACCTAACTTCCTTGGCGGGTTAAGACAAGCTTGCCGAACAGGAAGTTTTAGCCCAGTGCCTAAATTTCACATCCAAGTCATACATGCACAATAGATATGATTTTCCCCCAACAATTACAATCCACGTATATGCTTTTCTACCCATGGGTACTCAAATTTCTCTCATTTATCACTAAGTGTTGCACTAATTGACAATTTTCCCTTAAGAAAGTGGTTACCCTATCTATCATTAATCAAAATTATGCAATGGGTCAACACTGAGCTATTCATACTTCACTCACATTAAATTAAGTACAGACCCAAAAATTATGACAACTCACTTCAACATTCTAACCAACACAATCACGATTCACAATTTATACATGCATTCACCGTCAAAATTGCAAGGTTACAATTCAAATTCAACAATATGATGCTACCCAACAAAATTAAGCACTTAATCTAAGTTAAAGGGCTCAAGCCCACACCCTATATATAATCTAAACTCAAAATTATCAATAAGAAGTCGAAATGCATATCTTAATGCCAAAAAATAAGAAAGAAACAAAGAATCGGGGTTGGGTGGACTCAAAATCCATGCAAATGCACTCCTAGCAGTTTAAATACACTCACACAAGGCTGACAATCACCCAAAATACATAATGTAAAAGAGGGGAATCGAAAAGGCTCCAAAATTTCAAAGGGTTTTGATTTTTAAATTTAAAAGAACCCTAGGCCTTTTTATGACAGGCCCGTTCGGCGCCCTTACTTACAACGCCGAACGCGCGTTCGGTGTATCACAATTTGGGTCTTAAGCTCGCTGAATATGCCTAAACAATTACCAAACCTGAAGGCTAGTTCACTTAACTAGATGGAGTCTGCTTAGTGCACTTCGGTGAATCTCCCTTTGGAGCTCTAGTCGCCAATCTTGACAGTACACTTTTTCACCAATTTCAGCTGAAAAGGTGGACAAGAATTAGTCTACTTAATGCCTTCAACACATCACCATTTGGGTTCTCCCCTCACCCAATCTTCCTTTCTACCTTTTAACCTCTTCTCCACCTGCACTTACAATGTACTTTATTACAAAGCAAGGAAAACAAAAGTAAATACTTGGGTTGCCTCCCAAAAAGTTTCTTATTTAACGTTGTGGCACGACATAGTCCTCAGAGTCAACATTCTTTCTTGGGGTTCAAAGTGGTATCACTAGGCAAAATCTCCTTTTGCCTTGGATTGATATGAGTAGCAATTTGATCTAGTGGGTCTCTAGCTGCTTAATGGACATTGAGTGAGAGGTCACTGTCTGTGATAAAGTGGAGAAGTCATTTTTCAATTTCTTCAACAGGTTATCAGACCCTTAACCTTGTTGTAGATCCCTGCTAGCATGTCCTCAGTACGACTTCCTTCTAGCCCACTTGGTTCTTTTGGGCATGGACAATCATGGGGAGGCACATACCTATCTTTTTCCATCTTCCTATCTCTCCATGGTCCAGCCCGCCAATCTTTCCATCCACCATCTCTATCCTTGTTCGAACCTTGGTTTCCACCTTATCGTTAATAATTGGTGTGAGAACCCCCACTTGATATCCCAAGAATTGAACTTCTTCATTATATAATGCCTCAAATTTGGCATCATCCAGGAATTGCCCACTGTTGGTTCTAACCACATTTACTACCTTGGTTCCACCTCCCATGGCATGTTTGGATAACAAATCAATTTGGGTCATCATTTTGGCCATGATTTCATCTATTTCATGGTCCCTCTCGATTTGTTCTTTAGATAGACTCACTTGAACAGTAGGAATGCGGTCCTTTCTAGTGTGCTATGCTCGGTTAACCTTAGTCGTATCATCAAGCAACAAAGTAGCCACCTCATATTGCTGTATCATCAAACCACCATTGTCTAAGTGATTGACACACTCTTATTTGTTGAGTTAAGGCTAAAATTGAAGGATTGGAGCAATAAATTTTCCAGGACGCCATGCGTTGGACATTGGAAGAGTAGCCTTTTGAACCTCAGCCATGCCTCAAGAAATGGCTCACCTCCAATGCTCTTCAAATTCTGAATTTGGTAACGGAGTTTAACCATCATTGAGATTGGAAATAACCTCTCAAAGAATGCATCAATGAGATCACCCTTGAAGTAATTGAATCATTTGGCAATTCCTCTAACCACCTTGTAGCCTCTCCTATTAAAGAGAATGGGAATAACATCAATCTTACGGATTCTTGGGAGATATTTTTGAACACAAAGGGTCCACATACCTCCTTTAAATTTCTAAGGTATTCATGGGGATTTTTGTGAGCCAAACCCCCAATTGTATCATAGTTCCTATGATGTGAAACACAACCCTCCTAGTTGTAAAAGGAACTCAGATTGCTCCTGTGGTCTGAACAACATTAATGTGCATGTCATTCAAATTACCCACATTGTCATTTTGAGCATAGTGCCTATCATTGTCACTTCCATGGTCACTAATCTTGTCAACCTTCAAATTCACAAATAACAAAACCAAACAACAACTCTACTACAATTAAACCAAATTAAAATATAACTTCTCAATTTATAATTCTCAACTACCATTCCCTTACAATGGTGCCATATTTTATAATGCTCAAATTCCCCTCCAAAACAAATTAAGAGAGTAAGCGATCATTGTTAGTGAAAAAGCCAATGAAGAGTTGGGGTCAAATCCCGCAGGGAATGGTGTATCGTAGATGATTCCTTACTAACAAATACGGATTTTAAATTAGCTCATTTGCAATAATAAAAATAATTTGGTGGATGGGACCACCAACTCAATAGAAAGCTTTGCTTATCAATTATCAAAATTAAACTATAATTTAAACAAAATAAAGAGTTAATAAGAAATCTAGGGGTGCGGCGGTTAAAAGTTAATCTTACATTGGGAGTAATTGTGCTGCTTTATAGTGATGAACATTCATGATTAGGCTAAGTCATCTTCATTGACACTAATCATTTTTCAATCTCAAAGCATCTATGCATAGAATCTTCTTTCGGTCTCATCTATATGCCAATCTAGAACAACCCAATACCTTATTCTATCCTCTCTTTCAAGATTAGGGTAGCTAGATTCTGACCCATAACCTCACTTTCGAGAAAGCTACATAAATTAAACCTAACTTGCTAGTATTGAACTAATTACCCACTCCAATTAATCTGTTTCGAGCATCAACTAGAGATCGGAAATAGGAATTAAGTGTGCAACCTTCACTCATTAGTTAACCACAAGATAATTAGACCAAATTCATGCATGAACATCACAAAAATAGAGTGTAGCACAATACCCACTACATTAAATCAAGATCCAACTCCATTAGAGCACCCCATTAGAGCACCCCCTACATCTTGGGCTTTTAGCCAACTATCACAAAAAGTAAAGAATTATACCTTTCATGAAAGCCATGGGTAACATGAAATCAAGCACTAAAGAGCAGACCCATTTTGGATTTAACTTCTAATTGTAAAATTCAAGCACAAAGTTGTGAAACCCCAAAAGGTAGAAAAGTGTTCTTTGAAGGTAAAGTGTTCTCTCTATTACTCACTGCACGACCCAGGGGTACGCCCTAGATGTAACATGGCGTATAGAACCCCGAGGGACTCCATACAAGCCACTTAGCTCTCATAACATAAGAAATATATTAATAAGAGTAGAACAATAGTCCAAGCCCAAAACATTTTGTAAAGAAAAAAACGGAAGTCTAAACTTATGTCTCAACATAGCCATCTAATACAATAGAATGAATTTGGGTCTAGCCCATACATCATGTCCAAAAAGGAAATACAAGAAAGAAACTAAAACAACAACTCCATCCTTGAAGCATGAGGACTCCCCAAAGCTCGGGAAATCATGACCTCAACAACTAGCCACGAGATTCAGAAACTTGTCTATCAGACCCTACATTTGGGAAAAATGTAGGCAAGAGTATGCGTTAGTACAAAGCAATGTACCAAGTATGATAGCCATGCATAAAACATTTAAAACATTATAAAAAGGGACATTTCATTTCATGACATGCAATTGACCAAATTAAACATGATATGAAAGAGTTATAAAACATAAGTCATAAATCAAGGTCAACGCAAGCTAACTTCTTCTTTAACATCTTTGAACACTATGGGATACTTCTTTAAGCATGCCTTACTTCATTAATACTTGTGGGGAATTATCCTTAACCTACATTGAGACCATGTGCACTATAACATGGAATCCGGTGTCTACCCCACACCAATAAGAGGTGTTCTACTTGCCTAAGGTAGAACCTTGAACTTCTAGCTTAAGTGGATCCACCAGCTAATCAACCTATGTGAGCACATAGTTATAGGATAAAGAGATTTCTACTAGAAACTCGGTCGCTACTAATGGGGGAGCTTTCATATCATGAGATTACTTTGGTAACCTGGCCTCTACTAATGGGGGAGCTTCATCTCATTGTCAATATCCACTCGGTGTTAAGCATAAATTCCTATGGAATAGTCATTTCTTACTTGACTTAATTACTCATCAAGGGTGCCCTTGGCTTACTGATTCAAGCTAATTTCATTAAGATAGCTCCTAGTCTTTGATTTGAGAAAGCCTTTCAACCTAAGAATCCTTTCTATGTGAGAAACCTTTTACATCATGCTAGTATGTGTTTTAGTGAGAATAGCCTTTTACAACACAACATCATCACTATCATTGGTAATTTACTCTCAAAGAACCCTTAATACATTTGCATAGATTTCATAAACAATGCATGTCCATAATTCACTTCCTTGAGGTCAAGACCCAATTGCAATCATCAACTCTTAGAAAACATGGGTTAGATATGGATTTCATCATAAATACATGTAAAACTAGTAATACATGCTCAATTTTATAAAACTCTTCCTTGAAGATCAAAATACCTCAACTTAGGGTTCATAACTTGAAAACATAGGGATCACATGGGTTCATAGGGTAATTAATCATAAAAGCATTGCAATTCATCAATTCATGCATAGAAGATCGTAATTAAGTCATTTAAATCAATAATAAAGAGAACCCATAATAATTGATGAAAACCCTAACTCAATTGGGGAATTCTACCTTTTGAAATAGAGAGATTTAGAGACTTCATGGATGAAAGGAATCCATGGATGAAAACTATCATACCTTGAGTCCAAAAGCTAGCCTTCAATGGAGAATTTGGATCCTTAGCTTGAAACCCTAGGTGAATTCTTCTTTTTTTTCTTCAAATTTCTAGAGAGATAATATTTGAGAGGAATTGGGTTTCTTTTGGGAATTTGGAAGAATGAATTAAATGGGATGAATTTGGGGGTAAATAGACTTATATAGGTGTTCTAAATATAGGCAAAACGACATAGTATATGAATTAATTATTAGGAAAAGACCCAGCTGCCCTTGAAAATAACTGGCAATAGTCACCGACCTACCAATCGACGGACACAGTCGATGGACCGTGGTCTGACCTATGGCCCCTCCTGGTGAACCGTTGTTCATGGTTGGAAAGGTTGATTTTGGGGTCTTGAGCCACAGACCGTGACCATGGACCGTGGTCTAACCTACGGTCCGTAGGTCTGGCTGTGGTCGTGGACCTCAGCAACCTTGGCAGGGTGACCAACCCACAGACCTACCTATGGTCCGTGGTTCAACCCACGAGCCGTGGTTGGCACCTGCAACTTCCCAAAAAAATTTGGTTCATTTCCTTTTTCGGATATAGGGTGTTACAATATCTCCCCTTGGGATCATTCATTCTCGAATGAGATTTAAACTGGTTCTAAAAGAGTAGGAGAGGAACTAACAACCCAACCTAACGATGCAAGGCATACAACCAAGGAGGAACTATCGACTCCATGCTAGGACATTCTCAAAACATCATAAGAGGGGTGAACTTACTCTATTAGCCCATTAAGTATGCAATACACATAAATAAGGAGAAATTATCAATTCCAAACTCAAAATACTCAAATGCAACATAAGGAAGTAGGAACTACATCTAGCAACCCAACATGCATAAAGTCTCAAAATTTCTCATGTTCAAGGAGGAACTACCTTCTCCAAGTTAAAAGCATGCTCAACACAATCTCATGGAGCCTCTATGCAATTTACTCTTAAAAACCATGGCTAATGCATGTTCATCAACTCATCTCATGAAGTCTTTAGGCAACTCATACTCAATGCACATCAACATGAGGAAAATCAATCATGTAAACTCAGTTTCTTTCAAAACACAAGTTTTCATGAACATGCATTATCATTAGGAAATCATGGAAACACATAAAAACACATGACTTCCAAAACAAGTACAACTCAAAAGGAACTCATCACCACAAGCTAGAATAGGTGTAGAAGGAAAATGATGAGGATATCTAGACTTCATATCGGCCTCGTCCTCATAAGTAGCACCCTCACCTAATTGATTCCTCCACAAAACCTTCACGGAAGCTATTTCCTTGTTTCTCAACTTCTTAACTTACTCATCTAAAATCTCAATGGAAATTTCCTTATATGAAAGGCTCTTATCAACTCCCAACCCTTCTAGGGAAACTATGGATGTTGGATATCCAACTCATTTCTTAAGCATAGAGACATGGAAAATGGGATGCACGGTTGCCAACTCATTTGGCAAGTCTAACTCATAAAAAACCCTACCAACATACCTCAAAATCTGATATGGGCCTACATACCGAGGACTAAGCTTCCCCTTCTTTCCAAACCTCATTACAGCCTTCATGGGTGAGATTTTCAAGTAAACCCAATCATTGACCTCAAACTCTAGATCCCTTCTTCTCACATCATCATAAGACTTTTACCTACTTTGAGTCGTTCTCAACCTCCCTCTAATGAGTTAAACTTTCTCAATATCCTCATGAACTAGCTCGGGACCTATTAGGGAAACTTCAACCACCTCAAACCATTATATGGGAGATCTACACCTCCTACCATATAAGGCCTCAAGCTATATCGATACTTGAGTGGTAGCTGTTAGTGTAAGCAAACTCAATCAATGGAAAATGGTCATCCTAACTGCCCTTAAAATCGATCACACAAGACCTTAACATGTCTTCCAATGTTTGGATTGCAGTTCAGCATTCTTTAACCATGATTTCAAACACACCCGATACAAACTTACTCATTCTAGCGCTTGAATCCGCAACTATTGATTGAGCATACTTAGACAATTGAGTGAACTTTAGAGAATAGTCCCTCACACTCATACCCCTTTGTCGTAGGTTAATGAACTCTAGAACCTTAGCTTCCCTCATCTCAAGGGGAAAAAATCTATCAAGAAACGCGGTCTTAAACTTCTCTTAATCAAGAAGACCCGCATCTTCTGGTATCCATTTTTCCCATTGGTTATACCACACTTAAGCCACACCTTTCAATTGGTAAGCGGCCAACTCCACCTTTTCCACCGGCGTAACTCCCATGACCACCAATAGACCTCATCTATAAACTCTTGAGGATCTTCCTTAACTTTGAAGCCATAAAACTCCAGAGGGTTCATCTTTGTGAAGTCCCTCACTCTTGAAGCCGCTGAATTTACATTGGAGCTTGCGGGAACCACAATCTCCCTATTTGCTTGGGTCATAACCACTTGAGCCAATACTTGAAAATCAGCCCTAAACTCCGCATTAGAAATATGCTCGACCAAAGGATGAATTAGAACTTGATGAGCTTGGGGAGGAGCTTCTTGTTCCGCATTCTCCCTCGCATTCCTTCTAGCATAAGCTCTTCGGGTAACCATATCTTAAAGAACATATGATAAGGATTAGGAGATAGATGATATAGAGTTAAAATATATCGCACGACTTAAAAGTAATGAAAGAAGTGGAGTTTACAAATCATCTTGTAGCCTCTCATTCATAAATCTGGTGCGCTTCACACTCATGAACAAGACTCTACTAGACGTGGCTTATGAGACATCTTAGGACCATTCTAAAGCTTGTGCTATGATTACCAAGTTTTTCACGACCTAGGAGTACCCCCTAGATGTAACATGGCATATAGAACCCCAAAGGACTCCCTACAAGACACTTAGCTCTAACAACATAAGAAATAAAACAATAAGAGTAAAACAATAGTCCAAGTCCAAAACATTTTATAAAGCAAAAAACAAAAGTCTAAACTCATGTCTCAACATAGCAATCTAATTCAATAGAATGAAATTGGGCCTAGCCCATAAATCATGTACTAAAAGGAAATACAAGAAATAAACTAAACAATAACTCCATCCTCGAAGCATGAGGACTCACCAAATCTCGGGAAATCACGAACTCAGCAACTAGCCATGAGAATTGGAAACCTGTCTGTCGGACCCTACATTTGGGTTAAATGTAGGCAAGAGTATGCATTATTACAAAAAATGTACCAAGTATGATATCCATGCATCAACCATTTAAAACATGCTAAAAAGGGACATTACATTTCATGACATGCAATTGATGAAATTAAACATAATATGAAAGAGTTATAAAACATAAGTCATAAATCAAAGTCAATGCAAGCTAACTTCTTCTTTAACATATTTGAAAACTACGAGATATTTCTTTAAGAATGCCTTAGTTCATTAATAACTGTGGTGAATTACCCTTAACCGACATTGAGACCATGTGAGCTATAAAATGGAATCCGGTGTCTACCCCACACCGATACGAGGTGTTCTACTTGCCTAAGGTAGAACCTTGAACTTCTAGATTAAGTGGATCCACTAGCTAATTAACCTATGTGGGAGCATATTTATGGGATAAGGAGATTGCTACTAGAAACTCGACCTCTACTAACGGGGGATCTTCCATCTCATGAGATTAGAAACCCGACCTCTACTAATGGGAGAGCTTCCATCTCATTGTCAATATCCACTCGGTTGTAAGCATAAATTCCCATGAAAGTCATTTCTTACTTGACTTCATTAATCATGAAAGGGGGTCCTTGGCCTACTAATTCAAGCTAGTTTCATTAAGATAGCTCCTAGTCTTTGATTCAATTAGGTGAGAAAGCCTTTCAATCTAAGAATCCTTTTTATGTGAGAAAACCTTTCACATCATCCTAGTATGTGTTTTAGTGAGAATAACCTTTCACAACACAACATTATCACTATCATTGGTACTTTACTCTCAAAGCACCCTTAATACATTTGCGTAGATTTCATAAACAAGCATAAGTCCATAATTTACCTCTTGAGGTCAAAACCCAATTTCAATCATTAACTCTTAGAAAACATGGATAATATATAGATTTCGTCATAAATACATGTAAAACTATTAATACATGGTCAATTTCATTAAACTCTTCCTTGAAGATCAAAATCCCTCAACTTAGGGTTCATAACTTGAAAACATAGGGATCACATGGGTTCATAGGGGATTCATCATCAAAGAATTTAAATTCATCAATTCATGCATAAAAGATCATAATTAACTCATTTAAATCAATAATAAAGAGAACCCATGATAGTAGATGAAAACCTTAACTCAATTGGGGAATTCTACCTTTTGAAATAGAGAGATTTAGGGACTCCATGGATGAAAGGAATCCATGGATGAAAACTATCATACCTTGAGTCCAAAAGCTAGCATTCACTGGAGAATTTGGATACCTAGCTTGAAACCCTAGGTGAAATCTTCTTCTTCTAGTTTCTAGAGAGAGAATATTTGAGATAAATTGGTTTATTTGGAAGAATGAATTAAATAGGGTGAATTAGGGGGTAAAAAGACTTATATAGGGGTTCTAAATATAGGTAAAACGACATAGTATAGGAATTAATTAATTAGGAATAGACCCAACTGCTTGTGAAAATAACTGCCAACAGTCACCGACCTACCAACCAACGGACCCAGTCGATGGACCGTTATCTGACCTATGTTCCATCCTGGTGAACCGTGCTTTATGGTTGAAAGGTGGATTTTGGGGTCTCGAACCACGGACCGTGGTTTGACCTACGGTTCGTAGGTCTGGCCATGGTTCTGAACCTCAGCAATCTTGGCAGGGTGACCAACCCATAGACCTACCTGCGGTCCGTGTTTCAACCCACGGGCCGTGGTTGGCCTCTGTAGTTGGAACCTGCAACTTCCCAAAAATTCTGGTTCACTTCCCTTTTTCGGATACGGGGTGTTACACTCAACAAAATTTCAGATTTATCAAATTCTCAGTCTATTTTTGAACTCTCTCACAATTTTATCCCTTGCGATATTTATACTTTCCCATAATTTTGCCGAAAAATTCAATTAATGACTGATTCGGTGACATTAGTCGGGCTCGCTGAATTTGCTAAGTGGATTGCCCTTCGCTTCTTAGGTCGCCTTGTAATGCTCTAGGCTTCAGGGGTTTGAACCTTAGTTGGAGAACTGATGTGCCACGAAATCTTGGCACATTTGATGCTTGAAAACTAAGAATTAATACTAGAATGAAGTGCATTTATCTGAATATAATGCGTTTGGTTGTGTTTGTTCAGGTAAAACATGTGAATGTGAAATAAGAATGAAGAGAAGAAAATACAGAGTGAAAATGACTGGAACCAAGGGAAGATCACGAATGCCTTGACGGGTCGTAAAGATCATGATTGATCATGAAAAAGTTCGTGCAGTGGAACCAGTAAGAAGGCATGGAAGATAACACATTGGTGGAACTCAAGTAAAGACCACAGACACTTTCACGGGTCGTGGTCATCACAACGGTCTGTGTAGTTCCCGTGTAGGGAAACCAGTGTATGGGTCTTGGGGAAACAAAGGCAACTCACGTGAAGACCACGAAAGGCCCCACGGGCCATGGTCTCTTTAACGGCCCGTGGTGGTGATCGTTAAGGCTATCCAGTGAACAAGTACAAGAAGCTGAAGATTGAATTGACCAAGTGAAGACCACGGGGATCTATACGTGCCGTAGTCACTAGCACGATCCGTGGTATTGCTTGTGATGATGATCCAGTGTACAAGCATTGAAGACCCAAGTTTGGGGAACTCCAAGTATTGACAATGGGAGGCTTCACGAATCGTAAAGCTTGTGACGGACCGACAAGCTGTCCGTGAAGCTGCCTGCATTTCAATCCTACTTCGAGTAGGACTCTTTTTTAAAACACTTATTTGAATTAATTAGGTCATTTTTAGACGTTTTATCTTATTTGACTTTTAATGACGAACAAGTTTCTATTATTCATAGCTTTTGGTTTTCGATTTTTGATATTGAATTAAGTTTGAAGTTTGATTTTCCGATTCTTGAAATATCAAAGTGGTTATGGACTGCTTATTCTCGTAAGTACTTTCTAACATGTTTTCATTCGATATTTCTGAACATTTACATGAAATCATGAGTGGCTAGACACCAAAGTTGGGGTTGTGGGATCCGTGACAGAATTCTAATTATGATTTTGTAAAACGAGTAAAAAGCAATTTGTTGTTACAAACTGTAGTTTAGTTTTTGTTATTCATATATTTTGATGAGTGCATGCATTAGAATGAACCTATATCTGTCATTTGTTTGAGAGAAAAATGATAGTTAGGAAAAATCTAAACTAAGCTAACTAAATGTAGTCAAAGTTCGAGTTCGAGAAAAAAGAACCTTAACACCATTGTAGGCAAGGGTAAATCGTGTAACACTCTAGGACCGAGAGGACTTGATTAAAGATTATCTGAGTAGACTGAGAAGTGTTAGATATATCTAACTCGTATGTAGTTTGTAGAGGTAAGTTGTCGAAAACTCAATTACGGAAGAACATTAGACGCAACGTTATGGGGAACATAACTCTAATTTCAGTAATTATTGAAACAACTTCAAAACTGATATTTTGTTCATTGTTGAATTAGACTTTACTTTATAACTTTGGTTACCAAAGCGTTAACACTAAACCCAATTTTACTTTCAGTAATTGTTTATTTAGGAAATAATAACGACATTTAAGTAAAACCTGACTGTGAAATCATTTCTGTAAAGAAATTCTCTGTGGGATCAACCTCAACTCACGTTGAGTTCTATAAATTGACTTTGACCGTTTATATCTCTTAATTGAGGTGTAAGTTTGGACGTATCAAATTTTGGCGCCTCTGTCGGGGAATTTCAATTCAGAAGTGTTTTACTAGCTTTTATTCTAAGTGTAGTTAGATTTCCTAATTTTACGTCTTGTTCTTTGTCTGTGTCTCTTTAAGGTGAGTTCGACTATGTATGCCAAATACCAGAAGTAAGGGAGCCCCATTAGTCCCATATGATCCAGAACTTTGGAAAACAATCCGCAAAAAGGTGAACGCACAAGAACTTGAGGCATAGAGATAGAGATTTGGATTGGAAGTTGAAACCGTCACTAGAGGTATTCAGCCAAATGTTGTGAACAACCAACCCAGGGCAGTGGATGAAATCATTCCTCCCCACCGTCAACCAATAGCTCCAAGGGGTAGAGCACAACCTCCAGCTCACATGATGTATGAAAAGTATGACTTAGACTTTGATGGAACTGGAGCCACTGGAGCGATAGTGTTACCTGCACTACCTTCAGGTGTTAAATTCACAATCATTAGCACTATGATTCAACCTCTAAATCTAAAAGCTATGTTCAGGGGTGCAGCTGGTGATGATGCAAACCAGCATCTGATAAACTTTGTGGCGATCTACAAATCACAAGAAATTCTTGGGGTTAGCCAGACAGCGATGAGACTGAGACTATTCCCATTGTCTCTGACTTGAGATGCAACCAACTGGTTGGAAGAGATGCCGATTGACTCAATAAGGACTTTGACTGAACGGAAGGAAGCTTTCCTAGAATGATTCTTTCCAAAATCAAAAGAGCTGCAAAAGAAAGACGAGATAAGTGCCCATAAGCAGCTACCAGGAGAAGCAATGCATGACACCTGGTGGAGATTCAGCCAAAAGCTGAAGAAGTGTCCTAACTATGGTCTCACTGAGAGACATCTAAAACAGGCATTTTACAGATCTTTGAATTATGTTACTAAACCTGTTGCTGATACAGTATGTGGAGGATCTTTCATGAGGAAGCCATTCTCAGAGAGCATGCAGCTGATGGACGAGATGTCAAAGAATAACAGGGCATGGTTGATGTTTGTGTAATCAACGACACGTATTACAGTTCAGGTGTCTACGATCATGCAATAGTATAATAACCCAACTAAGGGTTGGGGTCGAGTCCCAAGGGAGTGGTTTTGAGAATTACTAGAAAATTAGAATTTCATTCTAATTAGTCGTACCTAAAGAAATTAATGATAAAAACATTGTAAATTAAAGGGGACACAAGAGTGTCAATTAACAAATGGGGTTTTTGTCACAAGTAAGCAAAAATAACAAGAGAAACTAAAATAGCGATCAATGAGAGGGAAGTTTTTGGAATGTTACCGGAATACGGGTTAATCTAAATTATTGGGTACATGCTTTCGATAGAAAATTTATAGAGTAATAGTGACTAGGCTAAGCTTTATGTGGGAATAAATTCTCTCTCGAGCAACCTACCCCGTTTCAAATGGGTTCCTCTCGGACAACCACTTGCCACATGAAGACTAGCCTACGCCTTACCCCACTCACTCTCTCAAGCTGAGTGTTAGGATGTGGGACTAGGGTTCACTCTCTTGAGCTAAACCTCATGTCGACCCACTCTTTAGGCCATCAATCTAGTGGTCTTAGTTTTACGACCTCTCTCTCTCGCAATTCGAAACCACATATATGAGATTATATTTGCAACTACAACCTCATTAGATTCATCCACAACCACTAAACAAAATCACCATTAAACTACATTTAATCTATCAGCAAGCAAGACCCAACAACAATCTTAACACATATTCACAAAATCACACCCCAATAATTGGGGTTTTTAGCCACACATCAACAGATAGGGATTTATACCTAAATGAGCTTGCATTCAAATGGGCATGAAGATATAATTCTTGTTTCAGGCCAAGAATGAGGAATCCAAGAGACCCAAGTCCAAATCCTTAGAGATGAAACCCTCTTCTTCTTCAAGTTTTCAAAATCCTCTCAAACTCAAAGCAAAAATAAAAGTCCTAAAAATTATATTAATTTGTTCCACACTAAAAATCTGATGCTAAACTACAACTCAAAGTGAGTATTTATAGTATTCAAAAATTTGTGCTGCAGCGGATCATTCGGAGACATTAGTCGAAATCACTGATAAACTTGGTGATTCAACCTTTGGTATAGTTCATCGCCGTCTTGCACCATCCTTCAGCATCGACGTGCTCCGGGTCATTGGGCGACATGGTGCTGCTTTGCGGAACTTCTCGGCGACACGCCGACTACTTCTTTTTTTTGCCGATTTGATCCTTTCCTTCAGGGCTCAGCATACTGGAACAAAAGGCAAAGTAAGACCCTTCGGTGACTTGCCAATTAGACTCGGCGATCCTCAGGCTTTCATTTCCTTGCTTTTTTTAACCTTTTCGTTCTTTTTTTGCGACGTAGTGTCCATGCTTTCCTTCAAACTTCAAATACCTGGAACTTAAGTGTTTTCATCAGATATTGAGATAAAATAAGCATTTGAGGACACAATTTCTATTAAAATATAGCCCTAAATGAGTCCAATTTGTGGACTCATCAACACCCCCAACTTAAACTTTTTCTTGTCCTCAAGCAAAGTCAAGTTCAGTCGTTCAAAAAGGGTGACTTGAACAGTGCTACACAAGACTCAATCATGAATGCACACAACAAGACTCAATTTACTTATGCACAGATCAAATGTGCACTCAAAGATTCAAGTTGTGACTCACCAATATCAAAGAACCTCATGCTCACAATACTTGCTTCAAATACAAGTTCAAGCTCAACAAAGTGTTCAAATGCCCTCACAAAAAGAATGATTCCATAATCACACAATGGTTCACAGTTTAAAGCTTCAGAATCAGATGCAACACTCACTCTCACAAGGAAGAACACAATGCATGCTTTCACACATACGGTTGCTCGTATTTTCCAATCAACATTTATTTTAGCTCACTCAAGATCAAAAAGGTCTTTTTAAGGCCTGTAATGGGTTGAGTGCAAAGGTATGGTCATTTAGGCGTAGTGACTTTCATCCTCATGAAATATGGTGCTCACAACACTTCCTTTACTTATCCTTCATCATTCTCTTTAGTGCTCATAAGTCATCCTATTATTCACTTTCCATGGATTGTTTGGGAACCCCATTTCTTTTGTGCTTTATTCCACAACTTTCTTTTTCATTCATTTTCTTTTTCTTTTTCTTTTTTTTCTTTTTTTTTATATATGGAGGGGTTCCATTTTTCTTCAAAACCATGGGTAAGGGGGACTTTCCTGCACTTCTTGATTTGCACTTATCTTTTCACCACACCCCCAACTTAGGATTTTGGCCTAAGTTGGCTATTCACTTGACCACAATTCAAGAGGATTATAGGTAGTGGGTAAAGAACAGTTATGGTTTCATCAAGTTTCTTCCAAAGAAAGGTAAGGCTCAAGGGGTGTTCATAAGAGAATCACACACTCACATGGTAGGTCACAAAAGAGGTATATGTCAAATTGGTTCACACTCTTAGAAGTTGCCTAAGATCATATGAAGAGATAGCATCAATTAGTTGACCGGACCAACGGGGCAAATTCTAGGATCTATCATGCATGGTTCAAAGTAAGCTCATCACACTAGGCATTGACACTATAGTCAAACAATACTCCACACTTTCTCTAGTGTGCAATGATCATCACCAAAGAGTTCACATATTGTCTATGCAACTTCCTTTAGCCTCATTGTAGCCGTACATTCATGTTTGTTCGATTGTAATTACTATTCAAGTCATCGGTATTGATCGAAACCGAGACTTAAGTTTGGCAAAAGAACAGCCACATTCAACACACGAGAGGTGGCAAAATGTTTCGAACGGATCAAAATCAAAATCAAAAGGAGCCATATGATCAAACATCCACAAAAACAGATAAAACACAATTTCAAAGCAGAACAACCCAAATATAAACAAAACACAAACGTCAATAGAACACAAAGGTGGGCCTCACCCCACCACAAATAAAAGCAATTTGTCCTCAAATGCAAATAACACAGAATCTGAAAGGCAAAGTGAAGAAAGACAGAGAGGGAGGTAGAGAGGGGATCCGATCTAAGGAGTCGCTCCATCTGTCTCGACATCAGTGCTCGGAGTGTTGTCATTCTGCTTCTGGTTCTCTTTTTCTTTTTGCTCTGCTTCAGCTTCTGCAATGATATTAGCCCCGATCATATTGTCCAACTCGTGAGCTGCCACAAAGGTGTGTATCGCATTATTGAACCCTCGAGCCTACCAAGGGATATTAGGGTCGATGGGCATCCTCCTCATCGAACTGGCTGTCTTGTTGTCACTCCTTTCAGTTCTTCTGAACGGTTGTACTCTTATGTATCTGGGTGGCATGTTTCTTCCTGCAACTTTTGGTCTGGCCATGTCTGCAAAATCTTGAGATAATGTTATAACATATTTGACAACCAAAACAAAGACATTTAGCTGCAGAAAGACTAGATAGTCCATTCGACGTGCCGCTAAATACATTGGCGAGCCACATACAATCCGCCGAAAGTCACAGTGCAGAAGGATTTAGGGGTGCAGACAAAGGGCGAATAAGATGACATTCGGCAAATTGCCGAGTGCACTTGGCGGTCCCGTGCTTCTAGCCGAAAGTTACATCAGCCACAACAAATAAAGCATGATAGTAAAGGCGAGATGGCATACTTAGGCAAACCGTGGAGTGGTTCGGCGAGCTCGTCCCAACTTGCCAAATCACCCATTGTTCCTACTTTTGACCCAACTTTTTGAAATCGGCCCCGCAACCCCCAAAAACACAATTTAAGCACAAATTTAACCAAGACCCATAACATACAAATACCACCCATCACACATTAAATCAACTATATACATCAGAGAATAAGATTTCGATAGTTTAAGGAAGATTATCGAATAACAATCTCCAATTAACCAATTCTATCCAATCAGGGAGGTTCAACAGATTTTAACAATATCAAAGAGTTTGCAAATGAGTACATGCTACCGAAAGCTAGGCGGCAATGCAATCCAAATCCGCGCACAACTCAATGAGCCAAAATACTCCAAAAGTGCAAGAAATATAAAAATAGAGTGCAAGTGTGAGTTTGGGTATGCGAAAAAGTGATGGAAAGAGAATGAAGTTAGAACTTTTTAAACATTTGGCTGAAAGACCATCCAGGTTTTGTCCATTGGGCGACATTAGTCCTGATTGCCGAACCTGTTTGCAGTTCGCTGAGTTGTCACTTGCCTCACCAAGTTTTACAGGACCTTCAGTTAAAATGAAAATCTAAATGATGGTCTGCATCAGAATCACCGATATACTCGATGACTTGCCAATGATTTCATTGAGTCCGACGGGTTTTACAGATCTAGACCAAAACTAGGTTGGATCAAACGGTGGAGTGCGTCGGGGTCGCCGAACCTTTCGGTGATTCACCCATCGGGTCTTTAGTTTGCCAATCTGTACTTCTCACACACTTTCAAAACTTTCACCTGCGCAATCAACAGATCATTATTTTATCAAGAAATAAAAAATAATTAAAGGGGTTTTGGGTTGCCTCCCAAACAATGCCTTAGTTGACGTCGCGGCACGACGCAAGTCCACCTTCAAACCTCATTCTTGAGGTTAGCCATAGTATCACTAGGCAAACCTCTCTACTGTCTCGGATTTAAGTAACATGAGATATGACCCATTTGGGTCTCCAACTGCTTGATTGAAACAAAGTGGTAGGGGACGGTTTGGCTAAGGGTAGAAACATCTTCTTTCATGCCTTTCAACATTTTGTCTGACCCTTCAACTTTGTTGAGGATACGTGAGATCATATCCTCAGACCTACCACCTTCCGAATCCTTGGGGTTCTGGCGCTCATGGGGAGGCATATATCTATCCTTCTCCCCATCTTTCCATTTTCAATTTCGGTCCCTCCATTTACGATCTCTATCCTTCTAGCCATAGTCTCTAGCCCAACTTGTGTTAAGACCCTGCCTTGGGTAGTTTGAACGATAGCCCCCGCCTTGATTTGCTAGAAAATTTACCTTCTCGTTATATAGGACTTCAAATTTCATCTCTTCAGGATTTGCACACCCGACCCCCACAGCGTTGACACTACGGGCACTAGCCCCCATGACATTTTTGGATAGAATGTCAAGTTGTGTCATGATTTTGGCCATGGTTTGGTCTCTCTTATTGTCTTTTTCAATCTTCTCCTTAGATAGCTTGAATGTGAGAGGGGATGCTTGGTTTTTGCGAGTGTACCACACTCTGTTGATGGTTGTCATGCCATCTAAAAATTGGGCTTCTAAAGCATATAGCTGCCATATTAAGCCTCCAGGCGAGAGTTGGTCAGCGACACCTTTGTTTATAGAATCTAAACTCCAATAAAAGTATTGAAGTAGCACGTTGTCCTGCAAACCGTGGGTTGGGCATTGCAGCACCAACTTTTTGAACGTTAGCCAAGTTTCATGCAGAGGCTCTCCTTCTAGACGTTTAAAGATCTGGATGCTATCCCGCAGTGACATCATCTTCGAGGGAGGGAAAAATCGCACTTGAAATAGGGTTACCAACTCCTCCCAAGAAGTAATGGATTCACGTGGTAGCTCAGCTAGCCACTTGTACGCCTCTCCCATCAATGAGAAAGGGAATAGCCTCAACCGGACCAACTCCTGAGAGATGTTTTTGAACGAGAATGGTCTGCACACATCTACAAAGTTTCGAAGATGCTCGTGAGGATCCTCATGCGCCAGTCCGCTGAAAAGTCTCTTTAGTTGCAAGAGTTGCAACATGTTGCTCGTTTAGTGGAACACTGCATTTCCCTCAGCTGGGGGTAAACGGATGGCTCCAACACCTCCCATGAGGTGGGGGCCATTGATGTTGGGCTCTTGCACATCGTTGAGATTTCTGATGTCGTCTTAGTGGAATACCTGGCTACCGTTGCTACCATTAACACTCATGCTTTCTGAAATATTCACATAGCAAACAAAAATAAACTAAAAATTAGGTAAGTAACTACAACTAAGAAGAACAAAATTTTTACTAAACTAAGAAATCTCAAATAACACCACTCCCCGGCAGCGGCGCCAGTTTGATGTTTGCGTAATCAACAACACGTCTTACAGTTTGGGTGTCTATGATCGTGCAATAGTATAATAATCCAACCAAGGGTTAGGGTCGAGTCCCAAAGGAGTGGTTTTGATAATTAATAGAAAATTAGAATTTCATTCTAATTAATCGTAGCTAAAGACATTAACGATTAAAAACATTGTAAATTAAAGGGGGACACTAGAGTGTCAATTAACAACTGGGGGTTTTGTCATAAGTAAGCAAAAATAACAAGAGAAACTAATATAGCGATCAATGAGAGGGAAGTTCTTGGGATGTGACCGGAATACGAGTTAATCTAAATTATTGTGTACATGCTTTCGATAGAAAATTTATAGAGTAATAGTGACTAGGCTAAGCTTTACGTGGGAATAAATTCTCTCTCGAGCAACTTACGCCGTTTCAAATGGGTTACTCTTGGACACCCACTTACTGTATGAAGACCAATCTACGCCTTAACCCACTCACTCTCTCGAGTTGAGTGTTAGGATATGGGACTAGGGTTCACTTTCTCAAGACGAACCTCATGTTGACCCACTCGTTAGGCCATCGATCTAGTGGTCTTAGTTTTATGACCTCTCTCTCTCGCAAGCCGAAAAGACATATATGAGATTATATTTGGAACTACAACCTTATTAGATTCATCCACAGCCACTAAATGAAATTACCATTAAACTACATTTAATCTACCAGCAAGCAAGACCCAACAACAATATTAACCCATATTTACAAAATCACACCCCAAGAATTGAGGGTTTTAGCCACACATCAAGAGATAGAAATTTATACCTAAATGAGCTTGCATTCAAATAGGTATGAAGATTTAAGTCTTGCTACAGGCCAAGACAGAAGAATCCAAGAGACCCAAGTCAAAATCCTTGGAGATGAAACCCTCTTCTTCTTCAAGTTTTCAAAACCCTCTCAAAATCAAAGCAAAAAAAAAAGTACTAAAAATTATATTAATTTGTTCCACACTAAAAATCTGATGCTAAACTACAACTCTCGGTGAGTATTTATAGTTTTCAAAAATCTGTGCTGCAGTGGATCATTCAGTGACATTAGTCGAAATCGCTGATAAACTTAGTGATTCACCCTTTGGTGTAGTTCATCGCCGTCTTGCACCATCCTTCAGCATCATCATGCTCTGGGTCATTAGGCGACATGGTGCTACTTCACGGAACTTCTCGGTGACATGCCGAATGCTCCCTTTTTCTGTCAACTTGATCCTTTTCTTCAGGGCTTAGTACACTGGAACAAAAGGCAAAGTAAGACCCTTCGGCGATCCTCAGGCCTTATTTCCTTGTTCTTTTCAGCCTTTTCATTCCTCTTTTGCGACGTACTGTCCATGTTTTCCTTAAAATATCAAATACCTGAAACTTAAGTGTTTTCATCAGATATTGAGATAAAATAAGCATTTGAGGACACAATTTCTATTAAAATATAGCCCTAAATGAGTCCAATTTGTGGACTCATCAATGGTACACCAGGGATGCAGAAGTGGGAGATCTTGGGTATACTTATGAACTTTCAGCTGAACAAAGGAAGAGAGAAGAAGAATGGGATCATGATATGGCACACATGAGGACCCAAATAGATCTACTCACGAAGCATATTGTCTCCAAGTCTAAAAAGGTAAATGCGATGGGATAGCCAAATAGGTATGAAGATCAGGACATCGATCTAGATGAGGAGGCTAATTACCTGGGCAACCAAGGAGGTTTCCAGAATTATAACTCGGGCAACCAGGGTTACAATTCTGGAAATGTAGGTCGGAACTATTCAAGGGAAGGACAATATGATAGGCTAGCAAACAGAGAGCAGGGAAACTGGCAGAACAGAGATGGGTACATAAATGATCTAAGTGGTTTCTATGTGCCCCCAGGTAATAGAGACTGAGCAAATGGTAGTTCCAGTGGGTCTAAGCTGGAAGACATGTTGGCCAAGGTTCTCCAAAAGGTTGAATCAACTGATGCAGGGGTAAAGGAGATGAAAAGTGATTTCTCCAGTATGAGTCAGTTTGTAGACTCTCACACCACCTCCATCAAGCAGATTGAGCAACAGTTGGGGCAACTTTCAGCCTCATTAAATCAGAGGAAGAATGGGTCACTACTAAGTGACACGATCCAAAATCCCAAGAAGGACGAGCATTGCATGGCTATCTCCACTAGGAGTAGTAAGATTCTTACTGACCTAATTTCTGCAAGCACTAAACATGAGTAGGTGTTGGAGTAAGTTGGAAGAGAAGAGGATGAAGCTGAGTAAGTAGATGACTTGGAGGATGCTCAACCAATAGCAAAACCAGCAGGAGCAAAAATAAAGAGGTAGAGGGAACCTTGCCGTTACAGCAAATACCAAGACCACCTCCTTTTTTCCCTCAAAGGCTTAAAAAGAAAGCCGAGGATGGAAAGTTCGCTAAATTAATCACTATGCTAAGACAGTTGTCCGTAAACATACCATTGGTGGAAACCCTTGACCAGATGCCAGGATATGCTAAGTTCATGAAAGACTTGGTTACTAAGAAAAGTGTAGTGAGTATTGATTTGACTAACCATATTCATCACTTCAGTGCTATTGCTACCAGGTCTCTAGTGCAGAAGAAGGAGGATCCAGGTGCATTCACCATACCATGCACTATCGGATCAATCAAATTTGCAAAGGCCTTGTGTGATCTAGGGGCCAGTATAAACTTGATGCCGTTGGCCATCTACAAGCAATTGGGTTAGGAGCTCCAAAATCTATAGCCATGAGGTTGATGATGGCAGATAGGTCAGTGAAGCAACCCTCAGGCATCCTATGTGATGTGCTTGTAAAGGTGGACACGTTCATCTTTCTGGCGGACTTCGTGATCTTGGATTGCGAAGTAGATTTTAAGGTTCCTATTATTTTGGGAAGACCATTTCTAGCCACGGGACGAGCATTGGTAGATGTTGAGTGAGGAGAACTAAAATTCAGACTCAACAATGAAGAGGTAAAGTTTAATATTTACAGGTCCATGAAGCAACCAACTGACATGGATGTGGTGTCCACAATAGAAGTATTTGAATAACAAGTAATAGGAGCAACTATTGAAGAGAGGTTGGCTGTTGAGACCTTAGCCACAGTTTTGATGAATTTTGAAGCTGATTTCCGGTCTGAGTATGTAAAGACCATGAATGCTTTGCAGGGTATGGGAGCACACTCTTATGCTCAAAAGAAATTGGACCCGGACTTGAAAAACAGGCCAAGTCCTCCAGCAAAACCATCCATTGAAGAACCACCTATGCTGGAACTGAAATAGTTGCCTAGTCACCTGAGGTATGTATTTTTGGGAACTAACAACACTTTACCTGTGATTTTGGCTGCAGATTTGAATGATGAACATGTCCAACCTGTGATCAAAGTGTTGATTAGGTACAAAAGGGCCATTAGGTGGACCATTGCCAACATCGTCGGGATACCTCCGGGTATATGGACCAATATGATCAAACTTGAAGAAGATTGCAGCCCAATAATTGAACACCAGAGGAGGTTAAACCCACCGATGTAAGAGGTGGTCAAAAATGAGATAATCAAGTGGTTAGATGCTGGGGTGGTGTATCCCATTTTTGATAGTCACTGGGTCAGTCCAGTGCAATGTGTGCCCAAAAATGGTGGTATGACTGTTGGTGCGAATGAAAAGAATGAGCTGGTCCCACAAAGACCAGTTACTGGATGGTGAGTGTGTATGGATTATAAGAAGCTGAACAAGTGGACTTTGAGGGATCACTTCCCGATGCCCTTCATGGACCAATTGCTTGACAGGTTGGCTGGAAAATGGTGGTATTGCTTCTTAGATGGATACTCTAGCTACAACCAGATATAAATTGCTCCTGAAGATCAGGAAAAAACCACCTTTACATGTCCGTATGACACCTTTGCATTTAAACGCATGCCATTTGGACTATGAAATGCACCAACAACTTTCCAGAGGTGTATGATGTGTATCTTCTCGGACATAGTGGAGGACACTCTGGGGTATTCATAGATGATTTCTCAGTGGTAGGTGACACCTTTGATGACTGTTTGTTAAATCTTAGCAGGGCCCTAGAGATGCGAGGAGGCAAATCTAGTGTTGAACTGGGAGAAGTGCCAATTCATGTTCAAGGAAGTCATAGTCCTCGGGCACAAGGTGTCACAGAAAGGTATTAAGGTCGATAAGGTCAAAATTTAGGTGATTGAAAAGTTACCTCCGCCGATCTGTGTGAAGGGTGTTCGAAGTTTCTTAGGACATGCCAGATTCTATAGGTGTTTCATCAAGGACTTCTCTAAAATTGCACACCCCATGTGCACGCTTTGTGAGAAGGAGGTGAAATTTGTCTTTGATGAGGCATGTGTCAAAGCTTTTGAATACCTAAAGGAGAAGTCGATTTCTGCACCAGTGATCATTGGCCCAGATTAGGCAGAGCCATTTGAGGTAATGTGTGATGCTAGTGGTACAACTTTAGGAGTTGTGTTGAGGCAGAAGCTCAACAAGATATTTCATCCGATTTACTATGCTAGTAAGTCACTGAATGGAGCACATTGAAACTACACAGTTACTGAACATGAACTACTGGCGGTGGTGTATGCGTTTGAGAAATTCAGAGCCTACTTGTTGGGTACTAGAGTGATAGTCCATATTGATCACACAGCTATGAGGTACCTCATAGCAAAGAAAGATGCCAAGCCAAGGTTAAACAGATGGGTATTACTTCTTCAGGAGTTTGATTTTGAGGTTAAGGATAAGAGAGGTTGTGAGAATCGGGTGGCTGATCACCTGTCTAGGTTAGAGGATGAAAAAAAAGAGGGGTGTGAACTAGAAATCAATGATGCATTCTTGGATGAGCAGGTATTGGTTGCAACTCCTGATCTTATTCTTTGGTTTACTAACTATGCTAACTTTCTTGTGAGTGATGTGATGCCTGATGGGCTGACATTTTAGCAAATGAAGAGGATCCTGCATGATGTGGGTAAGTATTTTTAGGATGAACCCTATTTGTACAGGGTGTGTGCTGATAACATAATCAGGCGATGCATACCTGAAGCTGAAATATTGCATATTCTAGAAGCCTGTCACTCCTCTCCGGTATGTGGTCATCATGGAGGTGCCTGGATAGCCCACAAGATACTTTAGTGTGGGTATTACTGGCCCACAATTCATCAGGATGCGATGGACGTTGTAAGGAGTTGTGATGTATGCCTGCGACAAGGAGCCATCTCTCGGCGCCATGAGTTACCCATGACACCTATTCTGGAGGTGGAGTTGTTTGATGTGTGGGGAATCGACTTCATGGGTCAATATGTGAGCTCCTATGGGCAAAAGTACATATTGGTTGCAGTGGACTATGTGTCCAAATGGGTTGAGGCTGTTGCTTTGCCTGAGAATGATGGCAAAAGTGTTGCTGGTTTTCTGAAGAAGAATATCTTCTCAAGGTTCGGCACACCCATAGCTATCATTAGTGATGGTGGTTCTCATTTCTGCAATAAAGTGTTCAGCTCTCTTCTGGCTAAATATGGAGTTAAACAACATAAGGTTGCAACACCTTACCACCCGCAGACCAGTGGCCAAGTAAAGATGTCCAATAGGAAAATAAAGGCGATCTTAGCAAAAACAGTAAATGCCGACAGGATAGATTGGGCACGAAAGTTAGATGATGCTCTATGGGCATATCAGATAGTTTTCAAGATTCCTATTGGTATGTCCCCATATCAATTGGTGTGTGGAAAGGCATGTCATTTGCCGGTTGAGCTTGAACATAAAGCACTCTGGGCTTTAAAGAAACTGAACCTTAGTTGGAGTGAAACTCCAAACCTGAGACTGGACCAGATCAATGAGATGGATGAGTTTCGGTTGAGAGCATATCAGAGGTCAACACTGTACAAGGAGAGGATGAAGCTATATCATGATAAGCATATTGAGAAGAGAACGTTTACTCCTGGTGACTTGGTGTTACTTTTCAACTCCAGACTTCGTTTGTTTCCGGGAAAGTTGAGACCCAAATGGTCTGGACCTTTTAAGGTTACTCAGGTGTTCTAGTCGGGTGCTATTGAGCTGGAAAATGATAAGGGCGAGAGGTTGAAAGCCAATGGCTAGCAAATCAAGGAATACTTGGGTGTTCCAGAAGATGTGAAGATTTTGAAGGAATGTACACTTGATGAAGTCTGAGTAATTAAGTAACCTGCGTCGCGCCGTGATGTTAAATTGTGCGCTGCTTGGGAGGAAACCCAAGATGTAATTGTATTAGGTATTTTCCTTTTTCTTTATTTTTCTTTGGTTTTTTTTATAGAGTCACTTTGTATTGATGTGTGTAGGAATTAATTGGACTAAGATATGAAGAACTGGGTGCAGACTACTCTTCACATGTAGTCTTACGGACCGTGGTACCCTTCACGGGCAACTTCACGGTCCATCACAACCACCTTCAGGATATCTAGGCTACTGGAAATTGCCATAAAAAGGTTCACGGTCCGTCGTAATCTGTACGGACCGTCTAGCCTCTCGTGAACCTCACGCGAGAACTCTTGTTCAGTCATGTTCATAGATATTTTCATGGACCATGATGCCCTTCACGGGTAACTTCACGGTCCCTCATTCACAACTCAGTAGTGACAGGGAGCCGACCTAACCCGCACGTGTACCAAAGTTGAAATTAAACGTATATTTGCTTCCTAAGTGCCAAAGGTCAAATTTTTCTCCCTATTCTTATTCCTATAACAATTTTTCAAGAGTAAAAAAATGGTTCCCATCATCCATTAATCCTTAGTTCATCCAAGAATCGAAGCCCTAAACCTGCGTTGTCAAGAACTTCAAGCCAAGTCCACTGAGTTTTCTTTTTGAGAAAAATTCTCTTCAAAATCTCCAAGTAAGTCAATTCATAAGTTGTTATAAGTTTGATCTTATTTTAAAACAAGTTATATTTACTTCGATATAGTTTAAATTAGCATGATCATGTGAGAAATAATATGGATTGGTGCTAAATTGTTGTGGGTTAGATTGAATTGTGTAACATTGATGGTTTTTGTATGGGTATAATTAGGGTATATGTATGTTTGATGAATATTGTTATTTTTAGCATCTTGCTTGTTGAAATTCAATAGTGATAGTAAGTCACTTGTAGTCATGTGTAAAAAAATAATGTGGAACTTGTACCATAGTGAAGTTGGGGAGAAACTGATGGGATGAATGGTTGTGTATGATCACAAGAGGCTTCATAGATCGTGGAAGCCACTACGAGCCATGAAACTACTCGTGGACCACACTTGGGCATTTTGTATCAGCACTAGTTAGGTTTACGGGCAGTATTACAAACCATAGTTCACTCCACGGGCCGTGAAACCGTCCGTGAAAAACACTTGGTCAATCCACTGTTGCACACTGAGTCTGTGACAAATCCACGGGGGGTTTAATGGACCGTGGTATCTACCACATCCCGTGGAAGCTCCCATAGAGTTGACTTGTTTTTGTAAAATTAAGTTTTTGTAATTTTATTTCTGTTTCGTCTTTTGATTTTGTGGTCCTTCCTAATGATAGATTGAGTGACTACATTCTTAAGGCAAGGTGTCACAATGTAATTACACAGGGGAAGTCCGAGTACCCGATAGTGTGTGATGTTACTGAGTTGTGTACTAATGAGTGTTGTGTTTCTCAGGTACTATGGCTCCCCAAAGAAAGAACGCAACCAAACATGCCCCCCCTCCACTTATTCTCAATCAAAAGGCCATAATGCTTCCAAATCTAGTAGTTTGGAGGTACAAATGAATGTTACACTTGACGATCATCCACCTCGAGCTACTAAATCCAGAGCAGCGAGGGCTATCCTCCAGGACACTCCTCCTCAGTCTGAAGAAGGAGGTAGTAGTTTCGGTAACAGAGAGGACTCGTGAAGCAAATCTGATGCAACTTCGGGAAGCCAATCAGAGGAAGGTTTGGGAGGCAGTGCAGAGTCTAAAAATGGCTTGCAGGATGATGCAACCACCTCTCAACCATCAATACATATAGTAGCTGAAATGGGAGCACAAGAAGAGGCAGGTACAGCAGGAGAAGATGAAGAGATCACCGCCGATGACACCATGGTGCTTTATGTGAACACCCATGAACCTGATCCCGCAGCAAGACATCAGCTGATTGACTATTTCCTCTCCATATAGACTGTGGATAGATGCGAGGATTTCTTTAACAATGGGATTGTCAACAAGTATGGCAGCTTCAAAAATAGACCGATCATGCCTGAGACCAGAGTGGTGGTCGCTGACATCAAAGCATTCCCAGACATTTATCGGACATTCCAGTTTCATCAGTTTGATTAGATGAGCAATGCATCGGGAGAATATTTTAAACACCTCACCAGAGAGTTCTATTCATCTTATGCAACCACACTGATGAATTTTGTGGCAAACACAGAGACAACTAAACAGGGGCAGAAAGATGTTGCCATTACTTGGGTCCGCTCAATTTGATTATGCTTTAGGGAAAATCGATAGATATCTCTGAGGATACTATTCACAGGATGTTGAATGGTTTGGAATACACTGCACCAGCTTCAATTGGCCTTTTTTAGGGCAAACATCATGAAGTCACCAGTGATGCTACTATGGATATTCAGAATTCTCGAGAGAAGGTCTTTCGCTGGATTACCAAGAAAATTTCTATAGATAGGGTGAATGCAGTTTGGGTCACAACAATGCCAACACTTATTACAAAAGCTTCACTATCTTTTCCAGCCAAGGTTTGGTGGGGTGTTGTCCGTGCGTAATTGAGACCGACAACTAATGATAACACCTTGTCTCCTTCACTGGCTTTTTTGGTAGCATGCCTCATGGTTGGTTACTCGGTTAATGTGGGGCTGATTTTAGTGACCGAGATGCGAGACAGGGCACTGAATGAGAGGGCCAGATTTCTATTTCCCTGTCTAAGAGGGAAATTATGTCGCCAAGAGAACATTCCCCCAAACAAGATGGTTGATAGATGGGGTGAAGCATTCAGACTCACCCAAGTTTCTAAAATTAAAGATGTCGCGAACTATATCTTTGGTGCAAAATTTGGAGCTATGGGTACTTTGGCGGTTGTTCCTCACATACCAATTGACATCCCACATGCTGATAGAGGTCCAAAACAAGGAAAGTCATCACATCCTTCCACAGAGGCGCCACCACCATCAACATCCAGCTCACAGACTTGAGGTACTTATGTCACTATTCCTATGCTTTTTCTAGAAAAATTGGTTGCAGATCAGTGCCAAACTCGGACGTTAGTCAACCAATTTGTAAACTGAATGCCTCAGCTAATAGAAAGAGATGTGTTAGCTGCAAAGAAAGAAATTAAAGATGAGATATGGAAGGAGTTGCCTGTCTTAAGACATGATGGATGGTTTAGAGAACCTTGTTCAAGATCGATTTCTGGCCGAAGGTGCAGTAGATATGAAGACTTCAAATCGTAATTGGCTGAAATACAAACTCAGGTTGCTAAACTGGCTAAAAAGTCAGTACAGGTACCCACTCCGATTATGCCAGATTCTTTAATGCAACTGCTAAATCTGGTCACCCTCCATTTAATCAATTGACGATCTTTGGGGTGAACTACCCAAGAGTAAGTCCGGCAAGAGGAAACACAGAGTCGATGAATCTTGTGAGGAGATACCTGATGACCTGTCTAAAGAGGAAAGAAGGGAAGAACAGAAAGTTCGCAAAGCATCGAGGAAGGAAGCTCGAGAAAAAGAAGCACTTGAACAACATCAGAGAGATGCAGTGTTAGTTGGCGTTTCTGGTAACGGAGCACCTGCTTGGTGAGTGGTAGCCAACCTGACCATGTGCTTAGTTTTGAGAGTGCACCTGTTGATACGGTTGCTGATGTTGAGCTGACTACTGGTGCCTAGAGCATCGTAGGTATGACCCCTCCTCGCAACCCTATTTTGTTTTCTTTATTGACTTTGAGCTTAAATTCCTTTTTTTGGGGGAGGGGGTGGTGAGCAACCTGCCATTCTAAGCTGTTAGAATGAATGGAGGTTGACTCTATGTTTACTGTGAAAACTGGTCTGGTGTGTGTGTTTGTATGTTGAGCTGTGTAGCAGCTAGTCTATGAAATATGAGGACCTAAATCTGAAATTTGACTGTTAGGATCTTTAGATGACATCTTAGATACTTACATGTTGAACATTGCTAATCTGATAAATAATTTGGGAACCAAGAAACTGGAGAATGCAGTCGTGTGTCATGTGTGTGTGAGTGTTGTTCGACGTCTAACATTAGGAGCAGAAACTAGAACTTGCCTGAGTAGTCTTGCTTAAATATGAGAATAACTGGATAGGAAAGGATCAGTAGACCATTTTTGTTATGCCATTAAAAATCCAAAAATAAACAACCAAATAAAAAGCTTATCACTTGAACCTGATTTGAGCCTAAAAATCAACTTTTATTCTTACCCAGTAAATATCATATCCTTTGGTCTCCGAAGATACGATGTCACAACTCAGGCCAAAAGCCTAAGTTGAGGGTGTTTGCAATCTGAGCCGAAAGAAAAAGTTAAAAAGAAGGTTCAACCAGTGAGCTAAGTGCATGTATATATATATAAGTTTGAAGAAAAGAAAAAGAAGAAGGAAAATAATGGCTGCTAGGATGTGCAGAAATGAATAAAAAAAGGGAATCGTGTAGAAAAGAGTTGTGTGAAAATAAAACTTTGGAAAACCAAGGGACTAGTCACTCATGAACCCAAATATCCATTCCCTAGCCTGAGCCTATGTTACAAGCCGATAAAGTCCTACAGTGATCCTACTCCGGGTATTTGCAAGATAGAGTGTAGAAAGCAAGGGAAAGTCTATGGTAGTTTGTTGTTAATGTTAGAAGTTCTTTCAGAGTGTGAGCGTAGTACTTAGTCCCAATTATCATGAGTGAGGGACTTCTTTGGTGTGAGGACATAGTGATTGCATTTGAGAGCAGATTGTGTTAGATGATATTTCACAGGCATAAGCATGATCGACTGTGAATAATGAGATGTCATATTGATCCTTGCATGTTAGATTAATGGTTTTGGATACAAATTGTGTTTGAGATAGCTGCTGCGTGAGTTCAAAAGTATTTGAATAATTTGAGGACCGAATGTGTTGCTTTGTCATCACTTGAGTAGACTGAAAAGTGTTAGATATACCTAACTCGCATGTAGTTTGTAGAGGTAAGTTGCCTGAAACTCAATTACGGAAGAACATTAGACCCAACGTTATGGGGAACAGAACCCTAGTCTTAGTAATTATTGAAACAACTTCAAAACTGATATTTTGTTTATTGGTGAATTAGACTTTACTTTACAACTTTGGTTACCAAAGCGTTAGTGCTAAACCCAATCTTACTTTCAGTAATTGTTTATTTAGGAAATAATAACGACATTTGAGTAAAACGCGATAGTGAAATCATTTCTGTAAAGAAATTCTCCATGGGATCGACCTCAACTCACATTGAGTTCTATAAATTGACTTTGACCGTTTATATCTCTTAATTGAAGTGTAAGTTTGGACGTATCAAGAACTCGATTAAGTTATCCTTTAATGTTTGTCGAATCTCCGAATAGCACCTTAGTCCATCGTTCGAGCTTTAAATCTTTGCATTGCATACTGTAACTTTAGGCGTTGACTGTCAAGTCCACCATTCTCACTAGGCGCAATGTCTTTTTTACTGGAGCTCGTCGACCTTCATCGGTAGCAACAAGTGCCTTGCTATGTCAGATTAGGCGAGGTCATGCTCGGTAGGAAATTTGCCCTTCATGCTAGGTGATCAACAATGTTCACTTTACACTTTTGTTTTGTATTTTTGGCCTTTCTTTGAAACATCAGTCCTTGCCTTGTCCAATTGCCTTCATAACTGCAAATCATGAATATTCTATTAGAAAAGGAAAAAAATTAGGCATTGAGGATACCAAATATTTAGATAAATGGACCTTAAATGAGTGCAAATTTACCACTCATCACCATGCATTAGAAATTGCAAAATAAACTTCTTGAGCCTCAGTCACGTCTCATGTAGAGGTTCACCTCCAATGCGTTTGAAATTTGGGACATGGGTTCAAATTTAACCATCTTCAAGAGTGGAAAGACTTTTTTTCAAGAAGGCATCATTTATCTCTTCCCACGAAGTGATAAAGTTATTTAGTGACCCTGCCGACCATCTTATAGCCTCTCCCATCAAAGAGAACGGGAATAACCTCAACCTTATGTACTCTTGAGAGATATTCTTGAACAAGAAGGGTCACCAAATCTCCATGAAATTCCTAAGGTATTCATGGGGATCCTCATGAGCTAGACCCCTAAAGACTCCTTCATCTGGAGCAATTGTATCATAGTTCTGGTGCTGTGAAACACCACCCTCCCGGTTGTGGGTAGTATCTCGATTGCTCTCATGGTTTGAATGACATTAATGTGCATATCATTCAAATCACCCATATTATCATTTTGACCATAGTGAATATCATTATATCTCCCATGGTCACTCAATCTATGAACCTGCAAATCAGCAAAACAACAACACCAAACAACAAATATACTACAACTAAACAAAATTAAAATCTAATTTCTCAATTAGAATTCTCAACCACCATTTCCTGGCAGTGACACCATTTTTGATAACATTCAAATCACTCTTCAAAACTAATTAAAAGAGTGACGATCGTATTCAGTAAAAATCTAACGAAGAGTCAGGGTCAAATTTTACAAAGAATGGTATATCGTGGAGAATTCCTACCAAGAAATGTGGAGTTTAATTTCTCCCATTTGCAATAGTAAGAACAATTTGGGTGGATGATTCCACCATTTAATATAAAACTTTGGTTGTTAATTATCGCAATTAAACTAAAATGTCGAAGAAATTAAGAGTTAAAAAGCAATCTAGGGGTGCGGGGATTGGAAATCGATGTCACATAGGGGTAATTGTATTGCTCTATAGTGATGAACATTCATGAAAAGGCTAAGGCATCTTCAATGACACAAATAATCTTTTGATCTCAAAGCTTCTATGCATTGAATCTTCCTTTGGTCTCATCTAATTGCCAATATAAACAACCAAATACCTTACTCTATTCTCTCTTTCAAGAATAGGGCAAATAGATCCTACCCATAACCTTTATTTTCAAGCAAGTTCGATATATCAAACCTAAATTTCTAGTATCAGACTAATTACCCACTCCAATCAATCTCTTTTGAGCATCAATCAAAGATCAGAAGTAGGAATTAAGTTTGCAATCTTAACCCATAATTTAACCCCATGTTAATAAGACAAAATTCATGCATGAAAAGCAACTAAACAGAGCATAGCACAACATCCACTACATTAAATAAATACACAACCCCATATTTACACCCCCATATCTTGGGGTTTTAGCCACCCACCACAAAATGTAAAGATATTATACCTTCCATTAAAGAAACTATGAATAACTAAAAATCAAGCAATTATAGGTGAAACCACTTTGGATTCAACTTCAATTTATCAATTTCAAGCACGAAGTTGTAAAACCCCAAAAGCTAGAAAAGTGTTCTTCAAAGTTAAAATGATTTTGTCTCTCAGCTTTTCATACAAATGGATATTTTCTATTCTATATCCTTAGATCGATTTTCTCAATTTATATCTCCTTTGGGATATTTATTATTTCCCAAAATTTGGTCTAAAATTCCATTGCGTGGCACAATCGATGACATTAGTCAGGTTCGCCAAACACGTCCGGTGCATCGCCTCGTACTCCTCAGCTTGCCTTTTGATGCTCTAGACTTCAGATGTTTTAAACCTCAGTTGGCGAACTCAATTGAGTCAGCCTTTCACGTTCATCGAATTTTTGATTACCACCTTGGGGTGCCTTTCAAGTATTCAATCTTTTCTTTCCATACTATCATTTTGGGTAATGGTCATCAAAGTTGCCTTTCTCATTCGATGCATCACCCTTTCCACTAGAGTCCGCCGACATGATTTGATAGAAACAAGTGCTATGCATTGTTTTAGGTGAGGTTGTTCTCAATTGGCGATCCACCCTTCTTGTTAGGTGATCCACAATGTATAGTTTGCACTTCTTTTTGCATTTCTGACCATTCTTTCAAACATCAATCCTTTCCTTATCCAATTTCCTTCATAGTTGCAAACCATCAACATTCAATCAAAATAGGACAATATTAGGCTTTGTGGACACCAATTATTGATTTAATGGACCTTAAATGAGTCCAATTCTACCACTCATCATGGGACAATTGATCTGAATTTGGAGCACTCTAGTAAATAATCCCACTAGATTTCTAGATGGACATAACTGTGTGTTGAGTTTTAAAAGCAATAAGAAAGAAAAATGTAGTGTTGTGCCATTTCTGAAGAGGTGTGACTTTTTGAAGGGTTGTGAGTTTTTTTATAAGTTACAATAAGCACTTGTTCATACTGTTGGAAAAATAATATAATATTGATATTGGACTAGAATTACAAAGTAGTAAATAACTTACTACAAAAACTGTGTCAGGACAAGCCACTACCTTGAAACGATTTCGGCCCGACTCCAGTTCAAATCGTTGTAGTCGGTCGCTCCCCAATATTTCATAGTTGCTCTCAAACACATGCACTCGTGGCTGAATGTTTGGAGGTTGCTCAAAACCAATTGCCCAAAATAGTCTAAGAAGAAGAAAGGAGGAAAATGTTTCTTTTCTTTTTGGTGGTGTATAACGTTCATAAAAGGCACTGCTTATATAGGATATTTCAAGAGGAATTATTGTAAAGTAAAGAGTTAATTTTGAGAAAAGCATTGTAAATGTTAATGGAATTAAAGGCCATTACATCACTTTCTACAGAAACTTTTCTTTTGTTTTGGAATGAAAATGTTCTTTTCTTTGTAAAGTATTTTTCTTTTGTGTTCTTTGCATTACATAAAATTTTCACAACCCAAAGTATATCCTAGATGTGACATAGCTATAGGATCCCGAGAGGCCTTGCACAAGTCACTCGATATACATGCAACACAATAGAATATACAATAAGAGAGTTTAAGTAAGACGTCTCATATCATAAAAGATAGTTTGAACATAAATATATAATTTAACTATGTCTTGACAAGCCATTCTAACATGTCATAAGAGTGGTTGGGACGTAACTCATACACCACGTACAAAGTCTCAAGAGTAACAATGAAAGGCCTTCATGGATTTACCCTCAATGTATGATGACTTACCAATCCTAGAGCTATTAGTAATCCAAATCTAGCCAAGGGGGGGGGGGGGGGGGGGGAGGAGA